>VYZW01007274.1:33701-46041 GCA_013401315.1 Balaeniceps rex
TCACTGCACACCACATCATAGAATCATAGAATCATTTAGGTGGGAAAAGACCTTTAAGATAAGAGTCCAGCCGTAAACCTAACACTGCCAAGTCCACCACTAAACCATCACACTTTGGCATCTTATTTATCCCCATTTGAGGACAGAAGCCTGAAGTCTGTATGCGTGATAGGTGTGATCTCATTAACTGAATATTTTTATTAAATAATGCTGTATTAACATTCTAGATTCCATGGCATTTTACATTTTCCATTCAAGTAGAAGGCAAAAAATTCTTTTTTTTTCCAGTATTTTTAAGATATTTTATCAATTGTAATATTTTATAAGCCTGGGGGAGGAAATCACTTGTACGAGGTGTCTCCAAATAATGTGAAGCAAAACACAGAAGGGACTCCCAAAACTAAGGGTTAGATGACAAGAAATTTGTGGATATGAAACAGAAACATTATTTCAGAGAGGTAAATAGTGGTAGAGATAAAATAAATTGCTCATCCTAGATCAATGACAGAAGAAGAGGGCTCTTTATTTCTGGTAAGTTCTTACCTCTAGCCTACACATCATGTGATGTTCTCTACTTCTTATCCTATAATCAAAATAGTCTTTCATAAGTATGTAATGAAAGCTTAATGAAAGTTATATACATTTCATTTAATGTGATGGAGAAATCAGGATTCTTTAGAAAAGGAACATTTATTATAAATTACTAATGAGATTGGCAGTGAGTCAGATTACTACTTGGAGAACACGATACATACTGAGAGCTTTAAAAAAAAGTGTGAAAGAGAGATATTTAGCTATCTGTGAAACAAAGGCTGTGTTACTATAATTCAAGTAACTTCAACACTTGCTTTGATTTTCTTTGATAACATACACTTAAACTTCTCATGAAGGACTCTATATAGCATGACTAAATCTTTTCTAATTGATGTTCTTTTTTTTCCTTGTTAAAAATACAAGTTATATTGTGCTAAGCTAAATGATGATTGTGGCACATGTGAGAAATAATTAGAAATAAAAGATATTTCTTGCCCCTTTTTCAGAGTCTAACTGTGCTGAAGAGGGTAATCCCATCTGTGTTACTCAATCTTCATAAGTGCAGATACATCTCTTGTCAGATCATGAATCTATTAATGAGCCATGGCTATTTTTAGTGTGGAATGCTGCCCTCTGTGTATTTTTTTTACCCTATCTCTTTTTTTGTTTTGAATTAAAATGCTGCCATGATATAACTAAATGCCTTCTTTTGTACCACTGTCCCATAGGAAATTTTGCCACTTAAAAATAACATTGGTGTGAAGCAATTCAGAAGAAAGCTGTTTAACGTTTAAATATTAGTGAAAGCAGGCTGCTAAAGAAAGACTGATATATATGTTAGAGAAAGTTTATTAGACTTCCTTTTCAATATGCATATGCAGTTGTCAATTTTAAGAAATCTCCTTTTTCCTCTCAACTAAACGAGGTCTCACTCATTGGTGGGGATATATAGTGTCTTACGTAGATAATTTTGACCTTGTCTTCAGTTCCTGGAAAAAATTGTAATGAATGGACCTCATACTAGTTCTTTAAATACTTTGTGCATCAATTGATATCTGCTTTAGAAAAGGGTTGCTGGAGCTGCATAGCTGAGGCATCATTTGTGGGATCTCGTGATACCATTCAAGCTCTTCTTTCTGTTTATAGCTGCTACATGTTCTCTTATGAAGTTGCTGATGGTATTGAATTTTTCATTGGCTTTATGTGAGGGTGATTGACCCCAGTAAGGTCATTAGACTAAAGCACACCTCTATTACAAATGCACGTAGTGAGTCAGGAATACACAAGTATTCCAGAAAGTCTTCATCTTCTGAGCAGAAGGTGTTTTGTTTAGGTATTTATGTAGCAAAAGTAAGAGTAGTTCACTTATGGATTGGTAGAGCGTTTTTTCTAATCGGTTCTGGCAAAATAATCCTAGGATAATAAGGAAGGTTAACTTTGTCTGACTTTTTGCCAGAGTGTCAGGTGAATGAATGCTGCTTCTGTTCTGAAGAGAGTCTTGTTACAGGTCCTTCAACAAGGAACTCAGTAATGAGTTAGGAGAAGCAGTATTTCCCCTATTTTGTCTGTTTTATTTTGGATTAAGAAAATCATTCATACCAAAGGTGGGGGGAATTTTGAGATCCAGTGATGGGTGAAACATTTATTCTGTTAGATACTCTAATTGCATTAGCATCAAAGCAAGAAAGAGCATCGGAGGCAACTTCAAAGGTGAGGTGTAAGAGTGGTGGCAGACTGGAGTGAAGATGGCTTGGGGTGCTGATGACTCAATATAAGAAGGAATTTAGATAGTGGTTCTGATTTTTGAGGTCTGATTCTTTTCTCTATTGTGACTTGTTCTTTGCACTATGCAAAGACATTTTAAGATGTTATCTCTTGCATGTGGGGGAAATATCGGTGAGAGAATGTATAAAAGGATGAGGACTAGGAATTCAAATTCGAGGCTGAGGAATCCATTAATGTGACTCAGGATTTCATTGTGGACTTTAAATTAAAGACAGATTGTATTGTTTTAGTACTGAACAAAGGAATATAAATTGGTTAGTTTTAAATTGCATTTAACAATTAGAGCTGCTGAATTGTTTGGAAAGATCATGAGAGAGTACCTTTCAGATGTGCTTGCAGTTACCTCTAAAACCTTGGTGAAGGAATTTGTCTTTCAGCCCTCTACAGTTCATCTCAGCAGTTTTCACTGTTAAGGCCCATGTAACTATCTATCCATTTTTACTTGATGTTCTCGTGGCTTCTGGGTCCAGAGCTCCCTAGAATCACTGAAAAATTAACTTGGGAAGGAACCTGTGAAGGTCACTTAGTTGTTGGTGACTTACAGATCCAAGCAGAACTGGAAAGCTGATTGCTACTGCTCTGTACAGGCAGGTTGCTTTTTGCTTGCTGTAAATTTAGCTTTCTAATTTCTTATGTGGAGGTTTCCTGCACAGGTGAACTGTACTATCCTCTCACATTAGGATGTATCCTTATGTTGTTCAATGTATTTTTAATTTATTTACTTATAACTTACTAAAACACAGATAAATGTTCTGCTTCAATAATCTGAATGGTCCTATTAAAGAGGACTTTAAAGCTATTGAATGTTTTTGCATTGTAGCATTAGACACAACTAGAGAAAAAAGGAAGAAACGTAGGTTTTCATTTCTCAGTACTTACTCAAAGTAGTATGTACTTTCCCAACTTTTGAGTCCTGCTTTTACATTGAGTGACTTCGGCACATTTGAGTATGATTTTGTAACCTGTATGTGTACTTGCATGGGTTGTGTATGCTTGTTGGTTTGCCTGAGCAGAAAGGGACGTGGTCACGGAATAATGGGAAAAATACAAGAGAGCTCTCTAACACTTCTATTTCCATCTATATTTTTACCAAGCCAGCTAGCTGTGTTTCTACAATGGCTTTGAAGACACATGTCTCTGTAATTATCACAGTAAATGATCAAACCACTGCTGGTTTCAGTGTTTAACTGGTCCAAAGTTCGGCTGTAAGAAAGAAGTAGGAGAACAAATGGATATAGCAATTATAGATCTGACTGTCAGCACTTCTTTTTGCTGGCTGTTACACTGATACTTTTAGAAATGCTGCCATCTCTTTATTTTCTTCATGTTATTTTATAAAGGCTGCTATCAAAGAAAAATAGATATTTTTTTTCATATATACAAAATTGTTTTTATTTTGTGCAAAGCTTGGAAAGAGAGGGGACACTAAAAGTACTCTGGTGTTATAAATTCCTAGGAAATGTAGTATGAGAGTATATAAAGTGTAGATTGTAATCTCAAACATAAAACACTGTCCATTTATGGTTGGGTTTTTTTTTCTTTTTACAGCTGGAGTCAGAATCCACAGTACTTGTTCTTTCTTACTTAGATAAATTAAGTGATTTAGTGATACTTTCTCATGAATGAAAGATTTTTTTTTTTTAATAACTAACAAACCTATATGAGGATGTTATCTGCTATTTTTCTTAGAACTAGACCATTTAAAGGATGGCAGCTTTTTGTTGCTAGCCAGCAATACAGCTGATCCAGTGCAAATGTTAGAAAACTGTGAGTTGCTGCTATTGATTCCAGTGATCAACTATTGCGGAGATGGGGGTGGGGGGGAATAGAAAGAGAAATAAATAGTAAAATTCCAAAGTTAAGACTCCAAGAAATTAAAAAAAATAACATAAAGCATACTGTCAAACACTTGAGTGTCACTTATTTGTGGTAGCCTAAATTCTGGAGAATTCCTCCTGTATTCTGTGACCAGGAAAGTCCTATATGTTTTTAAAATGAAACAAAAGGATTTTTTTTTGAGGCAAGAAATTGTAGGTAGGAATATGTTCTTAAGTAGTTTTTGTGAACTTTGTAAACACAAAAATTGAGACATGTAGGAGACAAATTTTTTCAAGAGTTGCAAGCATCTGACTCAATAGAATAATTTCTCTGTTGCATTTGTTGGATGAAAATCCAGAACGGTTTAATACTGGGGCAATAATGGCCTCCTATTTATATAAAATTATGAGCAGCAGAGCTCTTGCAGGAGGAGGAGGTGGCTAGAACTGAAGAGTTCTCATGTCATTATGCGAGAAGTCCCTAGGTATGGATGATGCTATGGGCTGAAATACATTATTTTGACATGACAGCTACCAGGTGTTCCATTTCCATTTGTTTTCATAGGAAAAAAAAGAAAATCTGTGGGTCTATCACAAATGAAGCAGAACTGATGCGGCCAGCATAAAATTTCTGTTCAGAGAAGTAAATCCCAGCTGCTATGTAGCTAAGGGTTAGATAATTTGCTTCAGTACAGAGGAAATATAACATGGGTTGAAAATGTTTTGTTTTGTTTTTCAGTAAATGTACGTTGCATCTGCTCACTAACAACGGAGAAATTCAACTAAGTTCCTGAAAGTGAAGAGATTCAGTTAATTTAAAACTAAGGAGCTTGAATGTACTTTAGATAAAAATACAGTGTGTTCATGAAATAGATGTCTAACACAGTATTTTAAGTATGTAAGATGTGGAATTTTTTTCTGAGTCAACCTTTGTGCATTTCCCAGAGTAAGTAAATAATTTAACATTTCTTTTGTTCCCTAATTTTGCTGCAAATGTACAGGCAGAGTTTTTACTGGCTTTTAATAAGCTTCATACATAGAGAAGCCATGTCATACATTGGTATTTATTTTTTAAATGCTTACCACAAAATGAATACTAAAATATAACTGATTATTGAGTGTCTCATTAGAGTACAATGTCAGTCTTGCCTGCCTATTCCTAGCTGTATTGTTTTTTATTTTTCATGGATGTAGGAGAGGAGAAATTGGATTACCTTATTTGAAACGAAACTCACTATATTAGTGTCTTGTTTTAAAATTACCTGCTTTACGCAAACTGCATAGTATAGTTCTTCTCGAATCTATTTAATGGCTTGCATTATTTCCTCTCCTGGAAGCCATGCACACCTGCACGAATATTTCTCATAAAATTGTGTTTGTTAGCTGATATGGTTGTGATTATAAAACTTCCTCGAGGCTTTTTGCCTTTTGACTTTCAGCTGCATAAATTGCGGGTTGTTTGCTATCCTGGACTTTGATTTTAGCATGCAAACTAAGCTGTTCATTTCTACTGGAGGAATTCTAAAATGCTAATGCAGGCTGCTGCAGCTTCCCCCCACCCTCCTCCTGTAGGCCAGTGCATGCGATGAATTTTCTGTGTGGTTCCAGCTTCTAAAATGATTCTCCCAAGGCTTCAAGTTCTTGGATTACTGTATTTTAAAAGGGAAACACTGGAGCATCATTCTCCTTTAGTTTACGCCAGTTCCATGCTGTTGTGACTTCTTTTACTTTGGTGAAGACCTACCAGCCCATAGTTGTTACATCATGAGGTATCACGCTACTGTGTTTTTTTTAAGGGTTTTTTACATAATATGTTATTATAATAGTTTATGATGCAGAAACCTTGGCATTTCCAGTTAATTGCCAGGTTATGACACTGGGATGCCTGGGAAACAAAGCATGCTGATAATAAATAGCACGTGCAAATTGCACCTGCGTGTATTTATTTGTGATCTCTGGAAGAACATGGTATACACCTGCCAGACTCCGCTCCTGTTGTGCCTTTGAACAACACTTTTTTTGCTCCCTCCTGTGTGATGCAGAATCTACCCAAACCAAACTCTCCCAGTACTTGTCACTAAGCAAGTGCCATCCAGCTGACAAAATATCTTGGCCATCAGATATTTTAGCAGAGAAAAACTTGTCTTTGCAAATAGCTTCATTTTAAGACTGTGGGAATGGCTGCATAAATCTGATTGTTTGCATTTGTTTGTATGAAAGCTTTGCGTGGAGCTGTAGCAGCAACCTGGGTAACCCTCATCTTGTTTAAAAGCACTGTAGTTTTTCTGTTGTAGCCTGCCATCTCTAAAGCAAGATAAAATCACAACTCTATGGCCAGATCTGTTGTTTCCTTCACCTGAAAGCAATAAATAACACATGGAGATGAGCAGTTTGCTATCAAAATAAGAGTTGCTTAAAGTCATAATCTTTAGTTATTACTTTTTGTTGCTGACATGTGCCTAAAGAGTGAGTTACCTAGCCACTTCTGTGACCTTCTTTTGTTGTGCTTTGTGACAGTGATGATATAAATGGGCATAAAGCAAATAAAGCTGTTGTAGAGAGTTGTGCTGGGGGTCAGAGTCTTGCGGGCCTGGCAGGGTAGCAATGGCAATGTGTAATTATCAGGTGACTCGTCCCTGCTCTGACAAGCTTGCTGGCTTTGCCAGGACTGAGGAGCAGGAGCCGGCTCATTTGCGGCTGCTGTCACCACCTGCAGCTGTCTCCTCCTCGGAAACATCTGAAGAGAGGCAGGCGATGCTCCAATGTTGTCTCTGTATTCTGATTTTCATGGACTTATACTATGTTTCCACCACAAGCAATTGGCAGAGAGTATCTCCTCTTGATTGTTGATAACTGTGTGACTCTAACAAGAATTTTAATAAAGGATGCTGATTAGAATTATGATTCCCTAATACCATTTTTATTTAAATTTATTACAATAATTACCATGTGATTAATAAAATATGTTAGTGCATTCATTGAAATCACCACTCTGCTATCACACAGTATGGTAGTTAAACACAGTAAACACTTCTAATTAGTTAGTAATTGAATAACGTGCATTAATGTTTATTATATCACCCATAGGACATTTAATAGTATAGTTGGCTATTAGCTACTATGAAATATATGGGAAGGGTTAAGTTATATAATTATCATAGTTCAGGCATTTTATAGGAAAGACTTTGACCAACTGTGTCAAACAGACAAAATCCTCCTCCACTGTACTTGGCCTATATTAAAAGTATTCTAGGACAGGCTCTCCTAAAATTAAGTTAGAAAGCTAATTATTTTGTAGATGATAATCACTTCAGCCGTATGTAAATATTTTGTTGTTAAATTGAGTCTCACTTTTAAAACCTGTGTTTAAAGTTGAGTAAAGCTACAAAAAATACTTCCTGGATGGTTTCATATGTGCTCAGGTATATGGGGGTGTTTGTGAGTAAGTATGTTGCACACATTGAACTAAGATGCACACTGGGGAAACTATGAAATGTGGTCTGAAGTATTTCTGACCACTCTTCTGAGTTCAGTGTGGTTATTAAAGCGAAAACATATTCACCTGGTTTAAAAAGAACAATTTCCAGAGCAATTTTTTTTTTTTTTTTTCCCCTCCTATGGCCAGGTGCATTCTTGAACCACTGACATCCTTCTTTTTTATACAAATATAACAAAATTCTAAACTGACACTCTGTAGTTCTGTAGAACAGAATTGGAAACTTCTGTAGGGTTGCTGGTGATTTCCTGGATACTGTTTAAAATTCTTTACTTCTATCTGATTTTACAGAATATTGAAAATAAAATGGTGTCCTGAGTTGAACATCCCCAAATCAGCAATTTGGAGCTAGTCTCTGGCTTCTTATGTCATAAGAAGTAGTGAGCCTTTCACTACTTCCTAGCCCCAAACGTCAAAGTGGAATATTTTCATTACCTAAACTTAACCTAAATATAAATTAAAATTCAAATTTTTAATACCTATAATACCTTCTCTGTACTTTTAAAAAACACATTTGTGGTTCTGTAAAGTATCTGACTCTATGTGGAATCGCAAATAGTTGGGAGCATTAGGAAACAGAAGTAATGGACTTAGGGAGGATGAGTTTGTCATGGGTAGATTGCCATATGTTGATAATGCAGCAGCCAACAGTTTATACTGAAGAACTCTTCTATCACAGCACCGTTATTTTTTGTGCATTTCTCTCTCTCTCATCCTCCCCCCCGACACAGGCTAGTTTGTTTTTTATTACATGTGTAATTTAAAAGAAATTCAGTTTATCAGATTACATAGAAATTTTAGGTCCGGAAGGATCACATGAAGGGAGGGGTGCTGGGGTTTTCTTTTACAGGTGCATTGTTTTTCTCCAGAGACTTGAAATGTGTTGTATTAAGAAGGTGATTATAAAGTAAGCATATCAATATCATAATAGTGTCAGGATCGTATGCTTATTTCCAGAGTTCAGTCCTGTACCTTGATGGTCACAACAGACATGGAGGTTTGGGGAGGTTTTTTTGTGGGTGTGGTTAATTTTTTTATATCCCAAAATTTTCAATAACATTAGATCATTATAGTGAAGTTATAGGTATTTGGGAGTGTTATTAGCATTGGCAAAACCCTTATGTCTTGTACCTCAACTGGAATAAGAAATTAGTGGAATATGTAACAGCTGTTTAGTTTAAAAAGAAAAAAAAATGCTCTCCTTATTCTAGAAAAGATCATTGGAAAACTTGGACTTTTGGTTCTGGTGTGCTAAATTGAGTATATCATAGAATTCATCTGAGATTTTGTGTATTTGATGAATTTTGATGATGTACAAACACAGGCAGGAAAGCTGAAAGGTGTTGGGCAATGCTCTTGCCCAGGGAAACAGTTTATCTGAACTGTAAACAGCACCAGCAGGAACCAGTCAGTCCACTTTCAACTGCGGGCTGTTACTGCATTTTGATATACCAGTGGGGTGGGGGGGCAGGGGGACAACTCAGAAGCTGAGGCATCAAAGCACTGATTTACACTTGAGAAACAGCAGGAGAGAGTCACTTTTGACCATTTGTCCTTTCACCTTTTCCATTATCTTCCACATAAAACAGAAAAATTAGGACAGCTGGTTGCTGCGAGAATCCCCAGTTACCAGTTTCCAGCTTGGTGATACATCAAAGCAATTCTATCTCACTATCTCTGATTTTTCACAAGCAAATATTTTAAGAATAGTTTTAAAAGGCAAATAGTAACACACACACCAAAAAAAAAAAAAAGAAAAAAGGAGTAACTAGTATTTAACTGTAGATATTCTGATACTTATACTTTCTGGAGATGAAAAGGGGAGTAAAAACAATGGTGAGAGCAAGGAAAGGAATTAGATTTGAATTACTTAATAAAAAAAATTGGTAATTGACTGGGGACATCCAGGGGGGAAGGAAGCTGTCAACATGCTTGAGTGTCAACTGTATAGGAGAGGAATATCTTCCAAGAGTCTTTTATACTCAGCATGATGTTGGGTCCACCTCTACAGTTGCAATAAATGTTAGCAGGCAAACAAGGGACGAGTTGGTTCTGAAGAACATCCCCCCACTTCTGGCATCATTTGTAGGCAGATCTGTAGCTTTTTAAGACCCTTTATCCCATCTGCAATCTCTTAGTGTCTGACAGAGTCTAGCCACCACTCCCCAGTCCCACAGCTAATTTCTAAGACGCAAAGGTCATCTAGTGAATTGTCTGTTCTTGTCATCCCCAATCCTCTCTTTTTTTTGTGTTTGACATTGAGATATACTCAGTTCAGTGGCTACTGTCATTAAAGACCACTTTCTTCAGAACTAGAAGACTAAGATACAGGTACGAGATCTTGCCTCCAGCAGCACCATCAGGGAAATTCCTGTTGATCTCAGAAAAGCTGTGTTTCTTGGACATAAATGAGTACCGAGAATATTGCTCAAAAATCCCCAAACAAACAAAAACCCCACAGATCTGATTATGGGGAAATCTTACAGTTCTTTTATTTTTTTTAAGCAAGTAAGAGTTTTTTAAAGATGGTTTTAAAATATGTTTCTCTATATTAACATTTCTTCAAAGTGATCTATGAAAATAGTACTGAGGAGCTATACAGAATATTTAAAGAGAAAATTACTTCTCTCCCCCCATTCTCTTTTGTTTACTGCCAATTTTAATTGCTGAGATTAATTGTCTTTTTCCTTTGTACACATCCTAGTTCTGAAAGATTTTTCTTTCTCTTGCACCACTTTTAATTGGAATATAAGGGTATGTAGAGGTACAAACTTAGCTGAAAAAGTTTTCTTCAACTGTTTCCAAGTAGGGCACATTGCAGAAGTGTGGGTTGTTGGGATTTTTTTTTTTTTTATTATATTCTTCCATATTTTGTTCTTCCTACAATCTCCACCTATCTTAGCAAGAACTAATTATTTGAAGGCTTAAAGACTGCTGCTGCCAAATGGCCTCACAGTTAGTGACTGGGTATAGAAATGAAACAGAACACTAAACCTTGGGGATTCACCTGGCCTCCTTTGCAAGCCAGGTCGGTTCCCACAGTGTTGAATAACAATTAAAGGAATTCAAGTTTGAAGGTGGCTCTTTAGAGGTCAAGCTACAAAACAAGTTTCAATATCGAAGTGCCATATCTCTTAGCATAGAAAAAGAAAGAGCGTAATGCAAAGAAGGAAAAGCAGAGCAAAAGTGTTAGTACATGGGATGATGTTTAAAAGTTTTCATCATCATGTACAAAATGTTTGCTTATTACTTAAAAGATATGTTTGCTGTTAATGCTTGTTTGTTATAGTTTCCCTAGGGCCATGATCATATGGTCATGTGTGTGCATGCTTAAATTTGTACCTGTCAGGGGGGTTCCAGGATGAGAACCTTCTTTTCACTTTTGTAAATGTGTAATATATATGTTGTCTCATTAAACACGAAGGGTCATTTACATTTATGCATCAGTGCAATGAATGCAAGTGTCTCCTTTTATCCTCCATCAAAAGATCTCAAACCATTCTTATATCCTTGGCCAATCAACACTTAACTGAAAAATTCAGAGTTTCATATCCTTAGATACCAAGTATTTAGCAGCTTAGACTGTCTACTCCTGTGCCAACAGCAGTCGATAGACAGACACTTAATGTAAAATCTCGTGTGAGAGCTTGGAGCCCGGAAGGGAGATCCACAAAAAGCACAAGATCTTTAGAAGCTTCTTTGGACATCTGAATGCAATGTTTATCCTCAAAAACCTGTTTAGCTGTTGTTTCCTGGGCGGGGGGGGCGGTCCATACATTTCTGAAATTAGATATTGTCGGATGCAGTTCTGAGGTGCCTGGTGCTTATCTCAGTCTTGCTCTTCTTCATGCTCCAGGATTAGGCAGTGTTTTTCCATTTCTCTTGCCACAACCACTGCAGTGGTCATTCTTGCAGCACGGCATGGGATCGTAACCCCCTTTTTCACAGTCTGCTGCGACCTCTTCCAGGAAATAGACCTGTCCCCCAGGATTCAGGAAACCAAGTATCTGTGCACCTTTCTGCTTGAGGAGGTGAGACTGCCCATCACTTACCTCCCAGAAGGTGACCTACCCACCAGCCTGTTGGATATCAGTGATGCTCCCAGCCAGTCCATGTTGAAGTTATTGTATTTTTGATAGTATTTTAAAGACTTGCTTGACAAATAAGGAGAATTTATACGATTTCAGACTAGATATAAGGAAGAAATTTTTTACAATGAGGATGGTAAAACACTGGAACAGGTTGCCCAGAGAGGTAGTGGAGGCCCCATCCCTGGAAACATTCAAGGTCAGGTTAGACGGAGCTCTGAGCAACCTGATCTAGTCAAAGATGTCCCTGCTTATTGAAGGGGGGTTGGACTAGATGACCTTTAAAGGTCCCTTCCAACCCAAACTATTCTATGATTCTATGAATATAGCCATTGAGACACATGCCTGGGAGACGAAGCGAGAGATTTGGTCTCTGCTTTAATGCATTTCACGTGTATTGAGTAGGCATTGGAACAGGGGGAGGAACTCTTGTCTCTCTGCACAGTACAGCTGCAGTGTTCCTGTTCTCTGAAAAGAGTGGGAGAGATCAAAGCTTCTTGACAATAGGGCACAGCTTGCTAATTAGAGCACCTTGCTGGGAGATTCGAATCTCCTGAGGCTGAACAGGGAAATCAGACTGCTTTCTCACATTCTGGGTGCATGTTCTAAGAACTTAACTT
>VYZW01007278.1:7990-30974 GCA_013401315.1 Balaeniceps rex
TACTGTGTTCAGTTTTGGGCCCCTCACAACAAGAAGGACATTGAGTTGCTGGAGCGTGTCCAGAGAAGGGCAACGAAGCTGGTGAAGGGTCTAGAGCACAAGTCTTATGAGGAGCGGCTGAGGGATCTGGGGTTGTTTAGTCTGGAGAAGAAGAGGCTGAGGGGAGACCTTATTGCTCTCTACAACTACCTGAAAGGAGGTTGTAGCGAGGTGGGTGTCAGTTTCTTCTCCCAAGTAACAGGTGATAGGACGAGAGGAAACAGCCTCAAGTTGTGCCAGGGGAGGTTTAGATATATTAAGATATATTTAGGTATATTAAGAAAAATTTCTTCACCCAATGGGTTATTAAGCATTGGAACCGTCTGCCTAGGGAAGTGATTGAATCCCCATCCCTGGAGGTATTTAAAAGACATGTAGCCGTGGCACTTAGAGACATGGTTTAGTGGTGGACTTGGCAGTGTTAGGTTTGTGGTTGCACTCAATGATCTTAAAGTTCTTTTTCAACTTAAATGATTCTATGGTTCTATGATTAAGGGTACTGGGGCTAGGCATGTTCTTCATGCTTCTGGATACTCAAACTTCACAGGTCACAGATCTATGAAGACAGTATCTCACTGACACCTCTACCCTTCTATTTGCAGTTGTGTGCATCTTACCCTTCCTCACATGTATGAACAGATAATGTTAACACCTCGGAAAAGAGGTGTTTGGAAGATGTGTATGTGCCTTTGCACAATTTATGGGTAATAGCAAACAGGCCAAAGCATCATCCTGCATTTCACGGAGGAAAGCTCCAGGGACCACCCGGTCTCACTGATCTGATTTTTGGGAACCACAACTTTAAATTTACAGGGTGACACTTTGTTCTCAGTAATCTGTAGTGTTGCAGAGAATAGGTGAGTCCAGATTTTCAGTGGTCAGATATAGGTTATGAATTACTGGCCCTAACTCCTCCTGCTCATGACTCACACTTACAGTTTGTTCAGACTGATGTGGGGCATCTATTCTAGTCATGTCATCTTGATGAAGGTCTGAATTTAAATTTGGAATTGCTGCCGCCTGAACTGAAAAGCTCTCAAGGTCTAGATATTTTCATCCAGTCCTGTCTCTGGCAGGAGAGCAGGAGCAGCAGAAATTGCTGACATACTTTCAGTTCAACTTCTCAAGAGTTTTAGAAACTTATTCTGTGGTAGCAGAAAAGTTCTGTGCTTGTCATTGCCTAAATGTTGTTGTTGTATGATTTTTTTTAACTTTGCTTGAGTGTAACCATTTTTGAGTCTGAAGAAAATAGAGGTAAAACATTTTTCCCTTGATAAAGAAAAATCGCTTAAAATATTTTCCTGCCAAAGCAAGAAAGAAATGAGATTTGAAAACAAAAGAAAAGCTCTGTATCAAGAATTGCTTTGACTGCAATAGAGAAAAGTGGTTTTAATTGGTTCAAGATGCCTATCTTTTTTTTTTTTTTAAATCACATACTGAGGATTAATAGTTTGGTTGGCTTTCTGAGAAATTCTTCCCCTTTGGCTTTTTTTTTTTTAAGTATTTTGAAATACATTGTTTCAAAATACTAGGGACATCCAGTGCTGTGGTAAAATCTCCTGTGATTCTTGTAAGATGTCAAGGAGCTGTAAGAAAGCTTTGGTATACTCATAGGAAAAAATAACCACCCGTATGATTCAATATCACATTATTTGAGGAATGTGTCTTACTGGGCTATTTTGATGCTACTCGATGAAATATGATGTTACTTGGAGTAAGCAAGATAAATGAATCTGCCCATAACAGCTATTTCCCTTCAGCTGCAAAAAATCCTGGGTGGGGGATTCCGATTTTACGAGCCGTTTTCAGGTAGAAAAGTAATGGAAGGTGCTGACAGGGAGGCGAGGGGCGAGGAGCCTCCTTTTCCCTGGGCTCCGCACCTCATGTGTAAATGCTGTTATTCTACTCATATGAAAGAAAGGAATATGCGTTTATCTATTTCGAAGGCACAAACAATTTTTAAATTCTTAAAACAATTAAGAAGGGAGAAACGAGAGAGGCTCTTTGTGTTCATTGCCATGGTTCAGTCACGCTGGGCTGCAGCACGGGGTGCCGGTGCATTTGAGGGATGTAGTAGCAGGGCACAGTGTTAGGTGCCTGGAAAGGGCTGGACAGACTGCTGCTGGGTACCTTTCCAGGAGGTCTGTTCCTCTACACAGCAGCGATGCCTTAGTGGCGTCACTGAATCTCCTTGTCTCTCAGAGCATCAGCCCGACTCTCCTCGCCCCCGAAGCAGCTGCTGCCAGAGGCACATGGTGTTTTGCGGCACAGGCTGCTCAGTGATTCTGTGTTCACTTGTAACATGCCTTTGCAAAACAAACGTGGCTCTGCTCTTGACATCGCTCCAGTTATGGAGTCAGTGTTGCGGTTTGAAGTGCTGAGCCTACCTGGTGTTTTAATTCAAATTTCATCTGAGATTTCTTTGATCCTTCTGTTCTTAAGGAAAATAGTCACCATCTTTAAGGTTTCTTTACACTTCTTGAGAATATAGATCAAGGCTAGGGAGGCAACAGTTTTCTTGAATAAAAATTAAAGTAAAAAGATGAAAAATGTAGATTTTCTTGGGACAATCTTAAGCCCTTTAAGGTCAAGGTCATGGTGTCTAAATAAATGGGATATGTCTTTCTCAGGTTCACTCCACAGGAGAAAGCAGGAGCTTCCCACCCTGCTGTGAGCAGGAAGGGACTGCAGAGAGTAGGAAGTTACCAAGTGCTAACAACTGAGCTGATGCAGAGGAGGTGGCGTGTGTCCCACATTGTAAGGCTGGAGCAGATTGTGGCCTTCCTGTTCTAGGGGAGAAGTAATTCCTTCACAACTATATTTGTTGGATAGTAGCAAAACCTTTATCTAGAGGCTTAATCTGTTCCTTAGGGCTTCTATTGAATTCAATTAGAGACGGGTTGTTGTTTTTTTCTGTCTGTTTTTCTAAAGCAAGCACTAAATAATGATCTGAGGTTACCTCTAGACTGGGGGGTTGACAACGTTCCCGTACTCCACTTTAGTAAAATAGGATTGACACCTAGCATGGGATATACACAATAGCTTTGAAATGTTTATAGTCTTATTAGATTGAGTAGAAGGATATGACCTTGCCTTCCCCTTGCCCATACTTCTCTATTTTCCTCACTGCAAGAACAGTTATTTTTGTTTCAGACTGTTCAGGTTTAAGGAAACCACTAATTTATATAGGGCATGCTCAGAGGCTTAGCATAATCATTCCCAGAGTAACATGACTGTTTCCATTAGCATAATTATGCCCATACTCATTACATAATTCATATTCTTATAATTTTTTTCTAGAAGTCACAATTCCCCACTTTATTAGATTTGTCTTTTCTGAAGAATTGTTCGTTTTTTTTAATCATCCCTTATTTTTCAATTTAACTTTAGAGGTGAAATGGGAAATTTGTTTCTTTCTGAGTAACTTCCCCTAGCTGAGACCGTGACCTGAGTCACTGTAAATTATGCAAGGAGAAACTAGAGCTGAAGCCTATGGCTCTTAAAAGCTGTGCCCACCTGATTTTCCTATCACGTTTGCCTTTCATTTTTGGTTCCTAAGAGAGAGGGCTAGGGTTGCATTCTGATCTGTACTCTCTGCAATCTCACTGTTTCCTTCTAGTTGTTAAAGGATCATATCACCCCTACACCTTCCTAACTGTCCTGGTTTCAGCTGGGATAGAGTTAATTTTCTTCTGAGTAGCTGGCATAGTGCTGTGTTTTGGATTTAGTATGAGAATAACGCTGATAACACACTGGTGTTTCAGTTGTTGCTAAAGAGTGCTCACACTAAATCAAGGACTTTTCAGCTTCTCGTGCTCTACTGACAGAGAAGGCTGGAGAGGAACAAGCAGCTGGGAGGGGCCACAGCCAGGACAGCTGACCCAAACTGGCCAAAGGGATATTCCATACCATATGACATCATGCTCAGCATATAAACTAGGGGAAAGCTGGCCTTGGGGGCCACTGCTCGGGGCCTGGTTGGGCATCGGTAGGTGGATAGTGATCAATTACATTGTGTATCACTTGTTTTGTATATTCTTTTGTTATTATTATTATTATTACTATTACTAATACTATCACCATTTTATTTTATTTCAATTATTAAACTGTTCTTATCTCAACCCACGAGTTTTCTCACTTTTACTCTTCAGATTCTCTCCCCCATCCCACTGGGGCAGGTGGGGAGTGAGCAAGTGGCTGTGTGGTGCCCAGTTGCTGTCTGGGGTTAAACCATGACACTGACTGAATCAGGAACTACATATTGTTCCAGTTTCAAATGCTGCAATGTGGGTGAGTGCATATAGACCTAAACAGAAGCTGAATGGACCATTTAGCAGACAGCAGTTTCCTGTATTCAACTGCTTACACACAGAAACCCAATAGGGCTTAGCTGACACAAACTATGACGGGTTTCTTCAGGCTTAAAGAAGTTGCCATATCCTATTTTAGAACAGCTGCTACATAACTCTTGGTCATATGGCAGCCTTCAGGAAACTGTCCTGTAAGGGAAAAAATCCATATCTTCTCATATATATATATATATTTTNGAAGTTCTCTTGGTTCGCATGCCAATGAAAATCATCTGTCCCAAGAACAAGCTTTAACAATATGACTATGTTTCCTACACCCAGGACTGTATTTTTAAGTGGGAGGAAAGGAGGAAGGAGACAGTGGAAATGCAAAGCTGCAGTATTTCTTTAATTGCTTCTTACTTGTGGGGAACTGATCCCAGAAAAACAATGTTCCACCTTCTATATTCCATGTGCAAAATACTACTATGTTTGCAGCTTTGTGTCAGTGAAATACGATCGATCTTCTTTTCCCCAGTGCTAGCACATTTCTGTGTGTTGCTCTCGTTTTTACATGGACAGAGACGTAACAGAGTTTTCAACTTCCCAGTTAGAATAGTGCATGTTTTCTGGCAGTTCCCTTGTTAGGAGAAAGGGCTGGGAGCTGGATTCCTCTGCTCAGTGTGACTCTCCGAGTGTGTTTCTGGTCAGAATCACCAGCTGATTTGAACACGGTCTGGAGGACTGGCCTCTGCTTGATCTCACAAAGTCCTCATTAATACTCACTGCTGCTGAATGACTGCCAACACTCAAATACAAGGAGAGAATGAAGATTCATGGTGTCTAACTTCAGACATCTAAATTAGGTTGGAAATCTATACTCCATACAAAGGCATTATTTCATTTGGAGCTCTGAATTAACTAACTAAAAGAAGCAGACTTAGGTGGAGTGACTACTCTCCTTTGCCAAAACAATTGGTACCTCTGCCTTAGTTGGTGAAAGTCCAAATAGTTCCACTGAAGCTGATGGATCCTCACTCCATCTTCATCATTGCACAACTCTTCGTGTCCAACAGGTTCAAAAAGGATAACTACACCTACAAGGGCAAGAAGTGGCTTTTATCAAAAAGCTTGCTGTTTATTCCAGCTCTGTGTGGCAAGTTGCTGTGCAGATGTCTTTGAAGAGTTGGGCTTGGAGCTTCAAACTGTTTCATCATCCATTTTTCTCAGAATTTTTTGAAGTCTGTGAATGTATAATTTATGATGCTTCCCTCTGTCTTGTGACAATGAATGCCAGTTGGCTTCTTGAAGCAGAAGCTTATCCTTTAAGAAGCACCTAATTGAAGAGCTCACTTAAACTACAGTCATCCTCCATCTTACCTTCAGGATCTACAATCCTGATGGCTTCAAGCACCTGCAAAAATTTCCCTCATAGTGAAATTTTGGTGACATACAATCCTCGTGAAGTTGTTGATCTCTCTTTGAGTCCTTAAACTTTCTTACTATATGAGCTACTTCCTCCTGGCAATACCATTTTGCTGACACTATCTTTTTCTTTGACATTCAGGCTGGCTACTATTCTTACCTATCAGAGCTAAACAGAGTTCATACACCGCAACTGAGGTAACAATGCCTGGTTTTGTTCTTTGTTTCATTCTTTCTGCCACCAGCACGGGTATCATTCTGTAGGATCTTTCCGGTCTCATCAGAAGGCCCTTCCCATGTGAAAAACAGGGGTGAGAATGTCCCTATATTGGGACATTCATGGCTTTAAAAAACATTGTGTTGGGAATGAGGTGACTACTACTCCATGAGAAATTGCTCAAAGGTATGGCCTTGTTAAGTTCTTTGTATTACCTAAGCTTAAGCAAGGTTGGGAATGTAGTCCTCCTAAGTTCCCTTCTACTGTCAGTTGAATAGAAACACACTGTTAGATAATGATGTAGTCCACCTAAAGTCTAGGGTTACATCTCTGTCCTTCCATTGATTATAAGAGAGAATACAGTTGTTTCAATTAAATGAGATGACTCCAGGTCTGAGTATCGAGAACAGAAAAAAAATTGCTGAAGAACTAATACCTATCACTGACTCATACTGCTTCTCAGAAAGCTTGTTTCTTCTCCTTTTTTTTTATTCATTAGCTTTTTCAAATAAACCCAAGAGTGCAATGGATTATGCATTATTCTCCCTTTGAAAAAAGAAATAATTACTGCTTTATCTTCATTTACTGTTATATGGATGTTCAAGACCAGATATGATTTGATTTTTAAATGTTCTTTATGTTGAGGAGAATATTAGGAGTGAATCTCCTCACAGAATCAAAGAATAACTTAGGTTGGACTAGAGGTCACTTATCCCAAATGCTTGCTCAAAACAGCTCCAGTCAGATCAGGTACTCAGGGCCATGCCTAGTCAGGCTTTGAACATCTCCACGGATGGAAATTCCACAGCCTCTCTGTGCAACCTGTTCCAGTGTTTGACCCCCCTCTTGGCGGTTTGGGGTTTTTTTTTCCCCTTATACCAAATTGGAATTTCCCATGTTCCAGCTTATGTCTGTTGCCTTTCATCCTGCCCAGAGAAGTTGTGGGTGCCCCATCATTGGAAGTGTTCAAGGTCAGGTTGGATGGGGCTTTGAGCAACCTGATTTAGTGAAAGATGTCCCTGCCCATGGCAGGGTGTGATTGGACTAGATGATCTTTAAAGGTCCCTTCCAACCCTTCCATACCATTCCGTGATTCTAGGATTCTATGAACCTTCTTCGGTGCGCCTCTGAGAAGAGTGTGGCTTTGTCTTCTCTACCCCAACTTGTAACATTGTCATACAGAGCAATAAGGTGTTTCCCCAGCTTTCCCTTCTTCAGGCTGGACAAACCCAGCTCTCCCAGCTTCTCCTTGCACATTATGGGCTCCAGCCTCCAAGCACTTTGGTGGTCCTCTGATGGACTCGCTCCAAGTCTGTGGACAAGTGTCTGTCTTGTACTGTGGAGCTCAAAACTGGACGCAGCAGCCTAGTACCCTCAGGTCCTTTTTTGCAAAACTGCTTTCCAGCTGGTTGGACCTCTGCCTGTACTGATGCATGGAGTTATATCTCCCCAATAGAAGGACTTAGCATTTACTTTTGGTCATCTTAACAAGGTTCCTATCAGCCCATTTTTCCAGCCTGCCTATATCCCTTCGAATAGCAACCCTGTCCTTCAGGGATTGACCAGTTTGATATTGTCCAGAAATTGCTGAGAGTGTACTCTGTCCCATCATCCAATGTCATTAATAAAGGCACTGAGTAATACTGGGGCTTGTATTAATCCCAGAAGGACACCACTTGTAACTGACTGCCAGTTGGACTTCATACTGCTTTGTACCCTACTTTGAGCCCAATGATACAGCCAACTTTCCATCTATGTTTTTGTCCACTTTCCCAGTCACTTCCTAGGCCCATTTACCTGGAAAAAATATTTTGCACTGGGAAGGGAAAGTCTCTGCTTTAGTCATTCAAAAACTTTATGTACAATCAGAAATTTTATTTCACTACTAGTTCATGCAAAGTTTTCTTTATTAAATAAAAATCAGCATCTGAAATGTTTTTCTTTTGGATTATTAGTATCTTTGATGCAAAGGGCCCATTTTAATATAGATATGGTTTAACATTTCATGGAAACCCACAATGTGAAGTGAATAAATTTGAAAACTACATGGGTTAGTTAGTTAGTTGTCCTGGTTTCAGCTGGGTCAGAGTTAATTTTCTTCCTAGTAGCTGGCATAGTGCTGTGTTTTGGATTTAGTATGAGAAGAATGCTGATAACACACTGATGTTTTAGTTGTTGCTAAGTAGTGCTTAGACTAGTCAAGGACTTTCTTTTTCAGCTTCCCATGCTCTGCCAGGTGCACAAGAAGCTGGGAGGGGGCACAGCCAAGATAGTTGATCCAAATTGACCAAAGGGCTATTCCATACCATATGACGTCATGCTCAGTATATAAACCGAGGGGAGTTGGCCGGGAGGCAGCGATCGCTGCTCGGGGACTGGCTGGGTGTCGGTTGGCGGGTGGTGAGCGGTTGCATCACTTGTTTTCTTTTCCCTGGGTTTTGTTTGTCTCTCTTGTTCTCCTTTTCATTGCAATTGTTATTATTATTATTACTACTATTCCTATTTTATTTCAATTATTAAACTGTTCTTATCTCAACCCACGAGTTTTCTTACTCTTGCCCTTCTGATTCTCTGCCCCATCCCACCGGGGCGGGGGGGGAGGGTGAGTGAGCGGCTGCGTGGTGCTTAGTTGCCGACTGGGGCTAAACCACGACAGCTTATTTTATTTTATTTTATTTTATTTTATTTTATTTTATTTTATATATTTTTTCATGCATCTCTTGTAATAACATATGCAGGGTGAAATGTATTTGAGATCTTTGGATGAAAAGTACTCACTAGCAGCAATGACCTGTTGCCAGCATGATGCAAAAAATGATTTTTCTTCCTATATTATTCCAATACTTTAACAGAGAGAAAATAAATAAATAAATAAATAACTGGACTCCTGAAAGTTTGCCTCTCCTCATAAACTGAAAATCTCTTATTTCTTTTCTGTGACAAGTGCACTTTAAAGAAACGAGAGGACATGAGCTACTTTCCCATCCATTTAGCTGTGAATGAGTCCCGTGTCAAATCAGTACCCTAGGGAGACTCTGGAGTTAGTCACTAGAGACCCCTCTGTGACTTCCCTGATGACTTCACTTTTATTATTGCATAGCAGGACTAAAATGCCAAACTGACTGAGTAAAGCACACAACAAATTCTTTACTCCCCATACATACCAACACAAGGTGTGATATAACTCTATTATGTATGAGATATCACTTGCTCGTGGCAATGCCGAGCTACCTCCTTGGACTCCAGGCCGTTTATCAAGTAACAGTGCAACCCCTTTTTGGTCAGTGAAATTCAGCCTACATATAAGTAAGTGCTTGCAGCATTGGAGCCTGACTCTGTGGTATTTGCAAAGAAGCTCTTATTGACAAAGGTACAGTTTATCTGACACCTGGCTAGGTCAAGGATAAGCAATGTTGGTATTTGAGTATATTTTGATCACTACCACCTGCACAGGAAAATATGTGGTGGTGTTGTATACATGGTTTTTGTAACCTAACAAACAGAGTCACCCATTAATCAGCAAGATAGAGATTGCCATACTTAAACAGTTCAGATGTCCTTATCCCATGTCCATCTCTTGTGTACGCTAATACTGGTTGCTTTGGAGGAAAGCAAAAGTAACCTTGCAGAACAATTATGCCATACATTGGCTTAGGAAATGTTTCCTCTTAGTGACCACTATATAACTAGATTATGCCCTAGAACATAGTGGGGATAAATCCTAGAAAGCTGAATTTAATCTTAAAAATATAGATTTGAGTAATGAGCATCTTTGCTGCCTACACATTTGTGTACCTTTTTCAGAGTCCTGTAACCTGCCTTGATGTTGCAACACACTGATAATGAAACATGTGGAGGGAGCAGAAGGAGGAGAGAGAGGGTATATTTACATCTCTTTCCTTCTAACTAGGTAATGGAGCTGTATCAGTTAAGAGGTTTGTTTCCCTGGGCTCCCTGTTTTGCTAATGGAGACAAATGAATTCCTTCTAAGAGGAGCTCAGGGTGGAAGTGCCACTTTGGTGCTCTGACTCCTTCCAGGGTGGAGTTGTCCTTTCTTTCTCTGCTGATTGCACAGCCAGCACAGAAATATTAACCTGCTGCCTGAAGCTGTCACTCCCACAGGTGGCAACAGTTTCCACTGTGCAACACTGTTTTCCAGTTTCCTATGTGCATGAGTAAGAACCAGGGCTATGGTCTGAATTTTTTCGGTGTCCACAAAGGGCCTTTGGAGGATGAGGAGTAAGGGTAGCAAGGTGAAAGGTAAATGCTAAGTAACAACATCTGGAAGTGAAGCCATGTTTACTTATTTGACTTGACTGCTTACACTGCAACTCTATTTTTCAGATTTCAGTAACAATCCCATATGGCTGTGGCTGAACCATCTCATGCTATACTGTTGCTGACTTTTTAATGTCTAACAAAATGCTTTGAATCAATATATCCAATAGGGTGTCTTGGTGATGTTGTATAAAGTAATGAATGATTAAATAATCCTAGAGCTAAAAATGGATTTTTTAAAGATTTTTAATCTTATCCCCTTTCTGTTGGTAGATTTGTGCTGTTACAGTTAGAGCAGCCAGTGGCTGTTTAGAAATATGGTGCATACAAGCCCATGTTATAGTGATAGCTGGGCCCACATATGCTCGGCTTTGTGTGTTGGCTTAGTATGATTAATTACAGCACAGAGTACTTCCACAGCTGGAGTCCTATGGAGAACCCTGGCTGGTTGTATATCTGCCTTAACCTGTTGAAAGTGACTGCAGAAAATGTTAGGTAATGGGCTGGTGAGCCCTCAGTATTTTGATTCATTTTTAATAGTTGGATGTAGGGGGATTGCTAAAAATGAGCTAAGTACAGAAATAAAGTAAGCCAGTGTGGGGCAGAGCCAGCACTTAACAGTCCTTATCTATATGACCATGTAATCGTTGGTGCTAATCTCAGCTCCTGCCTTAAGTAAAAGTGAGCTGTCAGTATTTTTCCAGAGGAAGTAGCCCTTGAAGAATTTATCCATTGCTAGGGGTGAAACTGTTACAAGTTCATTAATGGTGTGCTCATAGCTGCTTGTATTAAGACTGATGAAATGTGAAAACCCTGGCTGCAGCTCCTGTGAGAATTGGAGGCAGACAGGGGGCCTCAAAGAATGTGTGGCTCCTAACAAACAGCTTTCCCCATCACACTTGTTTTCATGTTTATTCCTTCAACAGATTTGTGTCCTCTTTGTCCATTCAGGGAAATTTGCCAGTTCTAGAGAAGGTAAAACCAACCGTACTTGGTCATTTGGAAAAGCACCGTTTCAATGGGCAAGTGCAGCTCAACAGCTAAACCAGAACCTCCCATATTAAGCTCTGTCTTTCGGGATAGCCTTCTGCTCAGTTTCAACAAATGCCAACCTGGTTACACTAAACCCCTCAGTGAATCCAGTGGTTCATCATTTTATTTTCTGTTTCTACACGTGTCATATTTAAGGAGTGGGTGTAGAGAAGTCCAGAGAGCAAAGAAAAATACATATTTATTTGAATGTCTGCTCTTACAGCACATGGTGGCCACTACTCCTTATTCTGAGCTCCAGAGCCCTCTGCTTTTATCATCTTTCCTACTCCTGCTGCCCTTTTGGAGTGGCTTGCCTAAGCATCCAGCTTCCTCACCCTTTCTATAACACCAGAATCCCCAGGGTTATCCACGTCACTAGAAAGAAAGCACTCTCACCTTTTTCTCAGCATAAAAGGGGAACCTTTCTGTAGCCAAGCTTATCCTAAGGTCCAAAGGCACCCCACAAAAGCAGACCCATAGGGGGGTTCAGTGGCTATGGTGCCTATGTGTGCAGCCATTGGATTCCAACCTCCATTTCACCCTGTGAGCAATGCAGGGGAGGGGGTATCTCTGTTCTCTCAAAACTCCATAAGTTAGTTTGGATGGCATTGCCTGTGAATATGACTAAAAATGGCAGCATTTATGCATTTCTGTTTGAACCGTAAGTATATTAGAATGAATCAGAAACATGCTGAGAAAAATGGAGAAATATTTATTTTCAATGATATACATGAAAGTTCTGTTCTGTAGAGTATTTTATGACTCATTCAGAGAGTTGTTTTTTTCTCACACATCGCCTCATTCTCTAACTTCCCAAGTTGTTTGCCGCTGTCTTGTTTTTCAGAAGATTTTCCTCTCTGAATTGCCATCAGGTTCTTCCTTATCATCAGCACAAGAATCCAGTAATGGTGATGGAGTTTTGCACAAACACAGATTTCTGTCTGAAGCTTCACGTTGTCTATGTTGCTTTCAATTTTTTGAATAAAGTAAGTACAAAGAAACAGTAGTAAAGAATTCTCTTAAAAGTTGGAAACCTTACTGACATTGCTGTTGCCTGTTATGCCAGAAAGAGTAGTCTTGGGCAAAGACCTATAAAGTTGCTCCAGTAACAGATGCTTTCTTCTCTTCAAATTGCCTTGCACTGTATTGCAGTGTTTGCTCCTACAAATACAAATCCAGAGCTGTAGGGTTACTTTCAAATATGATACTCCAGCACAGTAAGTGTTTACTAGAAACTTTCTACTGGTGAAATAAGGTGAAGAATGAATACCATTTGCCAAAACTTGGTAGAGGGATTCGGTGATGGAGCAAAGTTCAGAAATTTGCGACTTCTAACTTAGAAGACTGCACTCACACCACACCTGTGTCTTAAGTTATGATAATAATAATAATACCTTCTCCCCACCCCCCAGTTTTGCCTTTGAGTATTTGCCAGGAATCTCACTCTGCAGTCTGGAGACAGCAGAGACTGTGTTCTGCAATTAAAAGTTAGGGAGTTTTTAATGAGAGCTCCAAGGCTGATTCATAGTTCAAAGTTATGCAGAAGGTTTCTTTTTCTTTCTTTTTTTTTTTTAATCAAAAGCAGATCATTCATTTTTATCTCAGACAAAAATACGATAATAGTTAATTCATTGGGCGGGGAGAAGGAATGTAGGGAGTTACTGATAGAATTTAAACAAAAAATTTTAGAGGTCTAATATTTTATTTCATTTCAGAAATGTAATAAATCTTATAAAAGGCCTCACACAATTTCTCCTTGAAGATATTGCACTGTGATAATGATACCATGCCCTTGCCAGCCAATTTTGTGATTTGTTCAGGTTATTCCAATAATATCTACATTTCACGGGAGAGTATTTACATTCAAATCTTCCCTGAGATTTGTCATGCCCTGTTGTCATCACGTTTTCTCCTGTGTCACCTTCAAGGACTGATAGGGCATGAGAATCTGTAGGAATAAACACGACTCGAAATCCCTAGTGAAAGAAGCTGTGCCTCAGCCCTGTGGGGAACTAAGCTTCTTCACTCCCACTGATGTCATTAGCACTCCAGGAGACTCAGCGTTTTGGAGAGGATGCTCAGTGCCTGGCAGAATTAGGATGTAATTGCCAATTTCAAGCCTATGTACAGAACCGTGTCTCAGGCCAGGAGATGGGATGGAAGTAGCAAGCTGGTTGCAGAAAGTCATACGTAAACATCAGCGATTGCTTTTGTAGAAGTAGTTGTCCCTTTGGAGAGCAACTTTTTCATTTCTAAAGACACCTACACTGTAGTAATATACTGAAGGTTACTGATAAAGAAGCACAGCTAAGCTCCCAGAAACACATATTCTCTCTAGCTAGTGTGTTTGATTCCTGGAAATGGAAAGGAGTGCAGGGAATAAAAATGGCTGTGTTTAATCAGTGTAAATGGATATCCTATTAGTTATTCCACATAATTGGAATCTTTCACAAAGTGAAAGAATTGACCTTTAGAATAGCACAGGGAAACTGGGAGTTTGTTGTTGAGATTGGGGCTAATGGAGAAAATTTAGGTGATAAAGACAGGTTTGGGACAGGTATGAGAGACTGAGAAGACAGTGATTGGAAATTACAGTGTAATGGATCCACTAACAAGGGATAAATAATTTAGGGTCTGTCTTTATAGTCAGGGACAGTTACTTTCAGGACAGTTTTTGTTTGCTTTTTAACCAGCCAGATCAGACCATGGACTGGCAAAATGCCTGAAAAATCCTTTAAAGAAACTTTAAACTTTAAGCAAACTTATTTTGTAACCTGAATACTCAGTCTGTGGGGGTGGGGGATAGGTGTGCAGGTGTGGTAGGCTATGAAAGTGGAGAAATAGATCCTTAAAGGGTTGGTTTTTTCTGAGTTTTTTTGTTGTTGTTGTTTCAAAATCTTTAAAAATATTTTATATTTGAAAGCAAAACCATTTCTAGTCAAAGCAAAATATGTGGAGAAAAAGATATGTAGGATTTCCTCATTCCCTCAAATAATCTTATAAACTTGTCATGCTTTCAAGATAGCAATAGTATACAGAAGGATAGGGGATGTGTCTAGTGTCGGCTTTTTCCATTCCTAATAATGTAATGAATGTGCTAACTTTGTTTATATTTAATGCACAATAAATCACCCCCCCATCTATCACTGAATGAGTTGAAACAACTGTTAAAACATATGGTGTTTTAGACACCCAAAAAGTGCTGTCTTCAACAGTAGTCCTCGTTAGAGCTATACTATGTCCCACACGTAGCACTGATCTCCATCCATAGCCATAACTCTCACTGACATCACTGAGTACTGCTGCGTATTTGAGCATAACCTTACACTATGTCTGCATGGAGAACACAAGTGTATTTTTATGATGAATGCCAGAGTCCATCAAGAAATAACTACACGGACTTATATGAAATTGTGACAAGTGTAACCACAGGCAAGGAAAGATCCTGTAATTTTTTCCATTCTTAGTTTGCAAGGCTGATTTCCTTGCTGCTCCTCATAAACTGTGCTCCGTGCAAAGTTGCCACTATGAGAAAGGAGGGACTCAGTACCCTACAGACAACATCCACCCTTTCCCAGCAAGCCCCCGTCCCAGAAGGAAAAGCTGTTGCCATTGCAATGTCGTCATGGCTGTGACAAACATTATGAGTGCAAGCACAGCTATAGGGCTGTTCACACTGCCTGCAGCTGCCTGTGCACGTGTTTGGGCGCAAGGCTCGTCTCTACTGCTAAGTGATGTGCAAGTCCTGGAGCAGACCTACGAACATTGAGCCCCTTGATGTGTGCATTTTCCTTCCTTTCTAGACAGCTGGATGCAGTACAGCTTGATCCAGAAACATGTCAGAGGTCCTTGCAAAGCAGGGTCCTAAAACTTGAGCTTTCCACTACAGGAGCGCTGGAGGACAGAGCCCCCCGCCCGTGTCTGAGCGGGCACCCAGGCACTGACACTGAGAGTGGGTGGAGGCTGAGTCACTGCACATGCTTGAAACATCATTGTTTCTTGATGCAGGCACTGTACAAGATGGTGTTTAAAAGTAACCTATGGTCAGAATTAGCAAACGCAATTTACACAGCCCCAGCGCTTGTCAAAAATTCCCTCCGGTGGGCATTCCTTGCTCAATTTGTTCAAAGAGACAGAGCCAGTCTTTGCCAGCTAGGCGGTGTTACACATCCCAACATTAGCATATTTCTATTAAAACATATGCTATTTTGTTCAATTATGACATGTTTCTTCATTCTTAGCCTGAAGCGATATTTGAGATATCACCCCAATACTCCGTAATTATAAAGATATATCCTATACATTGCACTGAAAAATTGTAAGACTTGAAAAGCATATAGACTACTCAGACATTCTATTCTTTGAGTACAGTATAGAGAATAATTATGGTTTCTCATATTCTCTGAGTAATTAATTTGAAGAATTTAATTATATTTTTCATATTAATTATTAATGTATTATTCACCCAGCATAGTCAGCTCATAATTCATAGATGTATTAGTCAAGTAATTTAGTTGATGAATTTCATAGTTTTGAATAAGTTATTCAATTTTTTTTAATTATTCACTCAGCTCTAGGAATATCTGTTGACTCTTGAATATTAGCTGTAGTATGGCAACTTCTTTTTTGCAGGGTCTAGTGAACACCTGGTATTAAATCCAAAAGGTAGTGAAATGGTGTCCAGCACTGAAATGTATATTTGTGTAAGGTTACTTTACAAATAAATGGCAGTTTAATGTGATTAGCAAATTCAGATTTGAGATCTTTATGCCTATTTACATTTAAACTTCAGATTTCTTACAGTATGTTCTCATAAACTAAGGGGATTTTTTGCTACATTTCCCCCTCATTTAAACTTATATAGGAAACTATGGCAAAATCCAGTCCTCACATTTACCTTTCACTAATGCTAGAATTATACCCATGATGATGTACCCATTCATTAGTTTATGAGTTTTGTCATCAGTTTTATGCTCGGATAATTCTGTTTATGTCAGGAAGCTTCTAACCAGGGTAGAAGAGAATAGAAATAAGGTTTCTACAGTATACTGCCAGTTCAGCAGGATACTTTAGCTTAGCCTAAACAATAAGTATATAAGTGGCCTAGACAATTTCCAGGGAAAATAATCTCATCACACTGAGAGCAGCACCTCTGAATTTATACCAGGTAATAATTTTGTTGTGGCAGAGGAATAACACACAGGATGAATTATCAAATCTTTCCATATCTAGATTAAGTGATTGTGTCGCATAACTGGGGTCCATAAAGCTGGTAGAAAAACAGGGGAGAATGCATATACATATGTGTGGTTTTATGTGTTTTTTTTAGACAGTGTCTTGTGTGTGAGTATATAACGTAATAGTCGATATTGGGAAATAACAGAGCAAGTGAAAATCTCTGAGTGAAATATACTTTATTCATAATGATTCTGGGTCCCTTATTCTGCTAAAAAAAAAAATTTCCATTTTTTTTTTTTACAATCACATCTTTTTGTCTAAGAAAATTTTGTCCTGTTTTCTAAAAAAAATTGCAATAACTTTAATTGCATCCAAATGATGTTTGGAAAGGTTTTAATAGGTAAGCATAGCACTGTAACACTGATCTTTGGAATGCAATGCATAGTTTGAAATTTTCTTCCCTGTACGGACTTCAGGGAGGTTTCTTTTTAACAGCTCTAAAAACAATAAAGCCATTTTTTCAAAAGAACCCTGTATTTTGAATACATTGGTTCCAAGTTCTCTGCATATTAATGTTATCACATTTACCATTTGTGTATTGCTGTTTCATACAGCCCCAATGTCTATGTTAAATCCAAAACACAGAGCTATATGCCAAACCTTTCATGATTTCCAAATCCATGATTATGATACAATATTCTAAAAGAAAAGTCTCCAGCTACAGGTTGCTTCGTTCGCTGTGGAAGGTGTTTCTGTTTTGGGTTTTTACCTCACTAGCCGGCAGTCCATATGGTGCTAAATCCTGTAAACTAACTATAACTAGGTATAAAATTCATAGGGAAAAAATGTAATTTATCACAAGTGCACAGCTGGTGTCTGCTTCTAAGTGGTTGTTTCCTAATCTGATACCAACCTGTTCGCAGCCTTAGTATGTTATTGAGCTATAAAATCAATAACATATAGCATGCATGATCCCCTGAGAGATTAACCATTTATTCCAGCTGTGAAGAACGAATGAAGGTTAAAGCAAAGGAGCTTCTTTAAGAAAGGCGCGTGCATGTTTATAGATGTGTGTGCACATGAAATGAAACAAAGTAAGCCTCTTTTAGATTAACTGGTAGTGACTACAGTAACAACATAGTTTGGTTGGTTTGTTTTTAATTATGGTTGTTTTTTTAAGCAGCTGATTTTCAAGCTCAGATTTACATGCAGTTTGCTTTCTGTATGCTCCCATAAGTGTTTGATATGTGATTTATATTTGTTCTTTTCCCAAGATGCCTCAGTATTACTTTGCTCTTTTCTTTAATCACAACTAATATCTCAGGGAGTACTGCCTGGGACAGACTGAGCATAAGCACCGAAAGCTTCAATGGCAAAAAATATCTGCAACGGTAAAAAATATAGTGGACAAAATTATCATGATCTTTCTTCCTGGCTCACAGCTGTAAAAGCTGTGGATGTTTTAATGTGTGTATGTGCAACAGGAAGGAAGTGAGAGATCAGAGTCATGGTGAGCAGCAGCAAGGGTGAGAAATGAGTGGAAGGAGGGAAAGGGGGGAGCTGACCAGCTCCAGGTGGGCAGAGGGGCACGGGCAGGGGGGTGGTGGTGGTGGTGGTGACCAAGGACCTGGCAGGGCATCAGGGGAGAGATGCAGGTGGTGTGTGTGGCATGCTGGCCTGTGAAAAGGGGACCAAGGATGAGTGGAACTGCCACAGGATTTTGCAGTATTCCTAGGGAATGATTGTGCTGGCAGCATCTAAAACCTCACTTTTTGAGCAAAATACAGGTCTTAGCCTTAGATGCGGCAGAACCAAACTGAAAACAGCGGTTCCATAGGGAAAAAAAACCTCCTTCTGAGTCAAATTCCTTGCTGTTTGATGTGCAAAGATATCCGATATAATCTTAACACCAAGACTCTGCCTGTCTCCCTGCACAGCAGTTAGAAAGATGCTATTACCATTTTAATCAAATTAAGCATTCCTCCTGTGATCCTTGGATTTTTTCAACTCTCTCTATGACAGTGCTTAGCCCCTTGTACCAGTTGGTCCGCCTTCTTTATCTCTGAGTTGGTTGCAATTCGTCGTTTTGCATTGTATGTAGTTTGTAAAGCACTTTACAATGAAAGACACTTGCGGTGATTTCACTTTAGCCTAATTCCATCAACTGCAGAAGTACTGTTCCTAGTTTAGCCAAAACAAGATCAGAACTTGACCTCAAACCACCCCAGTGAGAACAGTATTATTTATACTTATTTTGTAGAAGGATAAGTTGAAACACCAGGTTTAAGTGACTTGCCTGAAGGCATGAAGCTTCTCAGTGCCATAGCAGAGACTTGAACGCATGAATCCAGACGCCAATGTCCTTGCTCTAAATGACAGATGAACTCTGCAATCAGCATTGTGCTCAGACGGAAAAGTCTACTAACATCCATGGACTTATAAAACCGATTTAAGCCAGGGAAGAGTCAGGCCTCTGCCTACATTCCAGGAGCAGAAAAGCAGTGCTGAACTGCTTTTCCTTCAAGTGTAACAGCTGCTTAAGGGATGGGGAAAATCCTCTTTGAAAAGGTGAGTTCTGCAGGTTTGGAGACTGTCCTGTAACAGAAAGCCAATTCTTTCCTTCTCATCTCTGTGGAGAGTACAGTTTAAAAAAAAAAGAAAAAAAAAAAAAAGAGAACTCCCAAAGAAAAACATATGCCAATTTTAATTTCATAATTTTCTTTTTTTCTCTATTTGTAATTTAATGCCTTAATTATAAAGGTTTATTATAACATTGTAATTGTTTATTTGTCGATCTGAGACCCTCAGTGGAATTCCTTCACTGGGAGCATTGCAGTAAAATTACAACACACAGGAGACAGATCAAGCTTGTAACACTGGCAGTCTCGTGGGTACTAAGTATCTTCAAAGTCAACGCATTTGCTGATGGGCAATAAGAGAGAAGACAAAAAGTATCTTCTCCTCCAGTCTTCTGCTATTTTTAGCACCTCTGTGGCTGTCTATATACTTTTTTTTGTGTAGTCTGCTCTATCAGTCATGAAGTTAGCTCAGCTCAGCTCCAGCCTTGGTGGCATTATCTCAGGCTGTCATATGGATACACTGTCCTCAGAAATGCTGCATATCCATTGTGAATGATGGGCAGCAGAGACAGAGCAATGGGGGTAATGCCATGTCTGAGTTTTATACTGCTTATTCCCTTTAAAGATGTAATGTCAGAAGTTTGATGCATTTCAAAGATTATGCTGGATTTTGTGAACTGTTTTGCAGTAAGAAATTTGATGCAGTGGATACTGAGAAGAGCTGACAAAGAGATTATTTGATGTTCCTTTTAAGCCTGTGGAAAGCCTGCTCTCAGACTGTAATTTCCTGGAATTTATTATTCACAATTATTCACTGTATTTTGTTTTGGCAAATCTTTTTAACTCTGTTTTGATCATGCACAGTCTTCCATGAATAATCATCATTTCAGACTGGAGCTGTTGTGATAGGTCAAAAGAGAGATATGGCACTGTCATATTTGTGACTGGAAATGGAAGAAACCACTTCTAGTGCAGCATTTGCAAATGTGGATATAAAATTTGGCACCTGTAAATATTCATGTACATACACTTGAAACTATGCTCTGGGCTTGATCCAAAGCCACTAGAGATAACAGAAAAAATGAATATTCATCTTAGTAAAACTTAATTCCTAGATGGTTCACTGCAAGCAAATGTAAAGAGAGAGCAATATGGGCAAAAAAGTGTTAATGCCACTAAGTATGCCCTGGAAAAAAGGTCCTTCTTATTACATTCAAATACTAGTGGGTTTTTTTTGCATATGTGTTAATGAAATAACACACATGTACACAAACATGATTATGGTCTCCCTTGTAGCACTATCTTTCCAAACCACAGAAGCTGCGCTGCTTAACAAAGAGAAGCTAGGAAAAAGCTAGTAGTTCAAAATATGTGAAACTGGTCCAGCAGAAAGGAAGCATATCTTCCCCCCCCATATATAACAGGAAACTGAAACAATTGGAAAGTTTTATTTGATTTAGCATACTTTTCCACAAGCCTGTTACACAATACAAGCAGGAGCTAGCAGTTTCACTGTGGACTCAGGAAGCTTTCATTTTCTCTTAGGACATGCACCTAATTTCTCACATATGTGAAATTACCTATATTTCAATCCCCCAAATTGAGCAACAGAGAAGAGCAACACAACCGGAGAAGAGTGTATCTGATAGATTTGAGTCAGCTGTTACTATTTTGTTATTTTTTAATACTTTTTTTCTCTAACAGAAAGGTAAAAAAATAATTTTAAGAGATTATCTTGAATGTATCTGAAGAGGCAAATGCACACCTAGAATGCAGAAATTTCCCAGTCAGGCAGAGGCTGAATTTGGGAGACACAGTCATTTGAAGCTGACATTGGTTTTGCTTGAATTGTGTTCATCTGACGGCATGTAGTCAACTTCATGCAGCACTGCTATGCTTCAGGTGTCAGCCTCCCAGACTCTACCTGTAAGTCAAGCTCAGCTCATTCATGAGAAAATGAGGTGTTAAGATAGAATATCACTCATACTAGACCATAGATCTTTACACTTTACAAAAATCTATCACCCCTGTGATAAGATAATTAACAGAATTTGTGCTTGTGGTGCTATACATCCTCATAATTCACACGATATCAAGCTGAATGGAGGGATTCACATGTTTGCATTTGCCTGTCTACCAAAACATCACTATGTATAGTCAGGACAATACATTTTTAAATGCAGAATAACCTGTCATTCTGTAGTCCAAACATATGGGCTCTGTTGTCAGCTGGTATAAATGTCCCACTGCCACTTAAAAAGAGCTGTGTTGTCTTGGACTGAGCCCTCATTTCTTTACAGGCTGCTTAGAACATGAGAATAACCAGCAAGGTAACAGAGCACCATTTCATATCCTTTGCTTTCAAAGTCCAAGAGTACTTAATGGTATGCTTGTAGGTTCAGGGAGGGTTTGCCTGATGTTATAAAAGAAGAGGTTGAACACCAAATACATCAACAAATTCTATCACAAGAATGAACAATCTTCTGCTGTAAGGAAAGGAAGCACCCATGAATGAGGGAAAAAAATATAAAACTAATTCTTCTGCCAATGGGATAGTTTGTACTCAGCACAGGGTATTCAGAGTTTCTAAGTCAGACTCCACAAGACTGAGCTTTGCACCTGAGCCACCCTGTTTCAACTTCCAGACATGGAGAATAATGTCCAAATATTGCCACAGGATTAGATGGTTACAATTAGACAGTGACAGCAGCTCTGCAAGTTTGGAGGAACAGTCTCCTCATTTGCACTCCAGCTGTAGGGCTCTGAAATTGTTTAGAGAAGAAAGCAGATTTTTTTCCCCCTGTCACTACCTCCACCACTAGCTTCATAAATTGGGTGACAGCATTTTCTCAGAATATTTTGGTAGCTTCTCTTCAAACAGCTGGTGTTTAGCCTTGGTAAATCTGAAGGTCAGCACTGGGCAGGTGTGAAGCTGCAAGGGTAATTATTGCTGTAACTGGCAGCAAGGAAAGCAGCTCTTCAGTATGGATCCTGATTAGAAAGAAACATCTTGTACAAACCATGGACAATTGTATTGCACGCTAAGTAACGTGAAATGAATTTTTGGTTCTCCTGAAGTCCTTGGAGTTTGAAGTGAGAGGAAGAGCTACCTGGAATTCCTAGTCTTCATTCTAGTTCAGAAATGCCTTTCATCTCAAATTAGTGCAAAAAGATGCAATTTCTTACAAGATGCCATTTCCAAATCATTTCACTTTAGAAATATCTAAGTGTCCCATGACTTGTTTCATTTTATTAAGAGTAAAGAGTTGACTTATTCTGACTATTATTAGTTACAGGATAATAAGGTTTTTGTTGGATGTGATAAATGTTCATAAAGTCACAAATCAAAACAGTCCCTGAAACAAGGTTCTTTGACCTCGTCAAAATGAAGTCTTTCAAAAAACTTGCATAAAAAATTTTTGTTTATCTGCACATTTCAGAAAATGTTTGTTGTAATTGAACCTGAATTCTCCAATGGAAAACTGTTCTATCCATAAAAAATAGTCAATCAGCTTTAATCACATGGTAAAAGAAAACAAATAAGGAGATAGTGAAAAAAACCTTAAGCAAAAACCAGTGGTTGTGCAAGATTTTCAGAGGGCCTGAGAGATACAGGAGGTCAAACTATAATATCACTGAAGCTGGTGGGAATTCTGTCAATTACTTTAACGTGACTAGTGTTCTACCCTGTATCTTACAAAAATTCAACGCTATCTATTTGAACGTCCAGAGAACAACAGATGTTTCTTGAGACTATAACTGACAGAACCCAGTCCCTTTGATTTCTTTGGTGAATAAATAGGGGGGGGGGGGGGGGGTTNTGGATATTGGAGTCCAAATGCACAATGAAGCTCCAGTATTTGTATTTGAAGCCCATCATGATAAATTATAAACTAAGCCTGATGGGCAATGCTCCTTTATGGGTACTTTGGATGCACAGTGGGTGG
>VYZW01007280.1:3325-71975 GCA_013401315.1 Balaeniceps rex
CCTTTCTGTAAATTGTACAGTAAATTTTCCAGTCCCTACTACGAGCCACACAGTGTCCCATCTCCCAACCACAACACATGCCTGCCACTCACCTGACTGCACAGTAAACAGACTCAACTCACTAGCCTGACAACAGACCTTTTCACCCAGTCAGTTTCAGTGAGTTGAATTGGTTTGCAATGAGGTCAGACAAGCACCAAAGACATGAAGTGAGCAGCTGAAAAAGGGAAGTGGGATAAACTGCTAATTTGGCTCAGCCATAACAAGAAATCACTATCTGCATTTTAGTCAAACAGTCTAAGCTAGCACTGCTGCCATGAACAACAAGTCCTTGCTCCTTNACTGCCAGTTAAAAGGTGACCTATGCCCAAAAAGGGATGGGTAATTTTTTCCACTCAAATAGGTTCTCCAAAACAGTTCATCACATAGCTCCAACACTCGTACCTACAAAACAGAAGGGGCAATAATGCAATAAAACACTACTAAGAATGAAGGACTGCTCTCGGCCACAGCACCAGCTTACTTCAGAGTGCAGTATCTCAAAATACTTTAACTGTAGACTACTGCCAAAACCAGTGGCCTTTTCTCTTTACCACTGGATACATGTTCTTGCAACCTCACACAGTCTTGGTAAGCTTACTGATCTGAGAGAAAACTGAACCACCAAATCACAACAGTACTTCTGTTAAAACAGTGAGTATGATTGCTAAATGAAGTGTCCCTTTGGCAAGTGCAGCCCACAGCTGATTTAAACTTAAGTATATAAAGAAACTGCATCCTCATAAGAAAATTTATCATCTATAGGAAGAGTCTAAAGTAAACATAAGGAAGTTCCTAAATTTGCATTGATTTATTAGGTATGAATGAACTAAGCACTATGAAAAATCATGATTTTGAGATGGACATTTTATTTAGAAAAATACATTAATCCTTAAAGTAACTTTTTTCTTAGCACATCTCTGTTTCCAAATATCAGATTTGGAGATATACTAAATATCTACAAAATCACTATTCTCTTTTTATAAAAAAGTTTTAAAACAATTCACTGGTACTGAAACTCTAATACTGATAAAGTTCAGCATCACCTTTTTTCATTCTCACTGTAGAGCAGCCAGGGAAACTTTACTCTTTACCTTTCTGAAACAGCCTCCCAAACACATGTGATTGGCTGAATATTATCGAGAACCTCAGGAATTTGTTCATCATTTTAAAAAGTCACAGACTTGTCCACAATGAAGATGCAAGCTGTATCTGCTCCCAAGAAAAAAGATTCACCACAGACAGATTCACCAGCAGGTAGAATGCCTTGTTACAGTGAGGCTACACAAAGACTGTGGTCTTCTAACTACCAACCCTTTCTTCCCGCAGCACCTACACATTTCAGACTCTACCCCGCCTAAATCTATTCAGCTTACAAAACAAATACCACAGTACAGCAAAAGACTACTGGTTGAAGCAATTCTTTGTTATGAATTAATTGGATTGTTTTAATAGCGTCTCAGAACCAAACCCACCCATTCAAGATAATGTGCATGAGCTCATACCCCCATACTAACTTCACTGTGCTATGTATATCAGAATTTTTGGCAGTCTGAAACTGTTGCTGGGATTGGTTGATTTTACACTAATATAACTATCACCCAATCACCTCAGAGTCAGACTGGACCTCTTCTGCAGCTGGGTGAGATTCATCAAGTGTTGTGGATTCATTGCTGTGTTCTGACATACCTGAAAATAAAATAGGTTTGGCATGCATTAATCGACATGAAAGGAGCTCAATGTTGCACCTTACAGAAACCAAAGTAGGCTTTCAGAAAACATTTCTTTTACAAGTTCTGCTAAAGCAAAGAGAAACCTCCCTCTTTTGATGATGACCAGGTCTTTAGCTCTCCAAAATCTAACCAAGACTAGGAATATAGTCTAGCATAAACTCCCATTGCCAAAGCAACCTTCCCTGCACAGACAGCTAAGTTTGCAACATAAAACCCAAGAAGTCAAACAAGGTTCTTCAGCTGATATTTACTGTCACCTGCAACAATACACTGACTGTAGCCTACCATTGCAAAGATCACAATTTTGTTAAGACATGAGATTTATCCAAATGTTGCAAGTTTATAGTGTTGCTAAGCCACTGGAACCTAGTAAGCTGTTCACTCTGTTATGCCTAACTAGAAGCAGAATCCCTTCCACTTCATTCTCAAAAAAATCTCACCTACAGAGGCAAAGAAAGTCTATAACACTGAGCACATACACAAGAAATCAACTCTGAGTAGAGTGATCACAGAAGATAAGCTACATGCCTAATATAGCTTAAATAAAAGTATTTAAATTTGAATTCAAATAGCTGGTAACTACAGGTGACACTGCAATTCACTCAGCTGTTTGAGAGGAGGAGACAACCAATCATTAAAAATTAAACAAAGTCTGTCAGTATTGAGTATAATCACACATGACAACAGTTCATTAAGTCTTGCACCATTTCATACATGTTGAGCCACATACCAGACTAAGAAAAATTATGAAGAGATCACTATTTATATTGTATTTCAATTTCCCAAGCTATAAAACACTCTAATTAAAGCAAATAATTAATAAGGTAAGCAGCTTGCATAACAAGGGAAATAAAATAAAGACACAAGGGCTGCGAAACTGAACCATCTAGATCATATTACACTGGATAACCTATTACTTCACTTTGGAAAACCAAACACGTAAAATAAGAGATTTTCTCCAGAAAAACAATTAATTCAGGGCTATCACGGAATGAAGTTGGATTTTTCTCTGACCAATACAAAATTCCTTTCAAAGTAATTAAGTAATTAAATATAACTTCTTTATATATCTTTCTTAATTTTCTATAATTCTTTCAAATATGAAAGACCGTACAGCAGAGGTGCTGCTCTCCCACACAGTCCTGTCCAAACTCTGCTTGTGGTTGAAAACAACCTCCACGCTTAACAGCTTATTTCTGAGTAGATAAAAAAAATTCCATTATGGACTAGAAGAGTTAAGTGTGATTTCTTTGCTCTGCCGGTTAAACAAGAAGCTAAATTCATCTTGTAGTGCAGTCTTGGTTAAGACAATCTGTATCTCAGCTTCACCACATTAGTGATACTGGAGTATGTTTATACCTCATATACAAACTTACATACCATGGTAACGCTGTTTAAAACTATTAAACACTATAAGCAGCAAAAATATTTTCTTGATAGCCTTAAGAACTCTTAATAACCTAATCCAGAGGCATGAACCATCTCAAACACCCATGTAGAAGACGCTGTGTAAAGACAAATAATTCATTTTTTTAAAATCCAAATTAATTCATCATTTGTGTTACAAATTTTTTGTATAGTATTCTTTGCCTGCAAGCAGTATCAACACTTTCAACACAACTCTGCAGGATCACACTGACCAACTTTAAAACATCAGAAGGGGAACGCTGTAGATTACAGGTGGCTTTTGTAAAAAGTTTAACTGTACGTTCTAGTTTAACTACAGAATTCCCTGGTGACTGCTTCTATAGCAAAAAAAAGGGGATGTAAACATCAAATGCTGGATGTAAGGACGAAAACTTTTATGTTTACGAAGACTCAGAAGCTAAGACATTCATGTGAAATTGTGCCAAACATGGAATCTACATACGTATATTACTTATACTTAAGGTTCTACTACAGAAATGCAGATAGACTTTTGTATCTCAGTAGTTCCTGATTTTTCTCTTGCGGGTGTCAGAGAAACCGCTGTTCTTTATAAGAGCTTGCTAATCTTCAGTACAGTATGAATTCTGCATTATTGATTCTTTTTTCACTACAGCAGCCACAACTTTAGAACGTGCTAGATGACTGTTCAGTGTACCAGGACAATCATTACTATCAGCTGCAATTACAACTCAGAGATGTTCTACTTGGAAAAAACATGCCTGATCCATATTCTGACAGGAATTTAAGCCCAAAACCCCGACCTCATCACTCCTGCCCCTCTGGATTTTCAGTTTTTTTTCCCACTAGACCAATTCTGCAAATCCACACAAATACTGCACCACAGTAGAACGGAGAAGACAGAATAGACTTGAGAATCTTCCCCCCATGGCAAAGCCACCTTAAATGCATACCAGATTACAAACTCAGTCATTTTAAGTTATGCTCGCTGTGAAAAAACTGCATAATTTTTAAGTCCTGGGGATTTACATATAATTTCTTCAACTAGCAAAGTAAAAAGCAAAGCAAAGCAAAAACTTATAAACAACATACTAATCTTCCTCTCCACCGCATAGATAAGCAATAAAAGTTTTTGTAACACTGCAGAAAATGCAAGTGCTGGTGGAAAATAATGATTTAACACATATTTTCTTAATTTCAAATTCTAACTAAGAACACTATCACTAATTCTTGTCAAGATCAAGATCAATTGCTTTTTAAAAAGAATTTAAAGAAGTGTATTAAACAGTGTCTGCTGCAATCACACCATAGTTTCCTCTTGAGCTCCCTGGCTGCTCCACTTGCAAGATCTAATTATGCTTGAAAGTTACAAGACATGATGAAGATAAGGCCTGGAGAACAGAGCTGCCACTAACTTCCACACTCCCTACTCTAGGTCAACCTGCCCCTAAGCACTTTAATGCTCTGCCTGTCTCCAGATTAGCTAAGGCATGGGCTCCCATTAGGATTTCAACTTCTACCAAAACAGAAAGAAGTAGCCGATCAAGATACTGCCTCAGCTTCCAATTTTTCCAATTTAGTGTTCTTCTGTATTGCTTATTCCTTACATTTTAACTGTGTGTGTGTACATACATATATGCATACACATATATATGATTCAGACAGCCATTTGGTTTTGGAGTTGCACTGATCAAATGACATCCTTTTCCAGCCCTGCAAAAGAACCCTTCTGTTACCTTTTATAGAGAATCAACACTTAGATAGCAAAGCCACTGAATGCAAGTGCTAACTCCCTGTTACCAGTTCCACCAAGCATAAAAAGCACACATTAGACACTGAAACTATATCCAGTTCAGGGGATGCAAGATGAAAGGCTATGGGGGGTTTCTGTTAAAAATGATAGATCAGAGATCTACTATAAGCAACACTAGAATTGCTTATAGTTTGTAAACAATGCCAGATGCAACACCTGGTTGTCACACAACACCACAGTGTTTCCATGTTTTAAGAACAGTAAGCCAGCTGCAAAAGACAAATTGGAACACTTAAAACAATAATTGTCAGGGCATGGAATAAGTCCTAGGGGCATGAAATTTATGCAGCATCTAGAGTTTTCTTCTTCCACCAACAATCAGGTTCCCTTTCCCTCTCGTGAAACCCACCTTCTACCACGCTCAGGCTCTGCCCGTGCTCTCCGGCTGCCCGCCACCCCCCGGAGCGGGGACCCCGCCGCGAACCCGGCAGACAGACAAGGAGATGGGCAGACCCCAACCAGCACCGCACTCCTGACCCCTACGGCAAGGGCACCCGTCCAGCCGCCGGCACCTGGGGCGGCGGGAAGGACGAAGCAGGCGCTGGCAGCCCCCGAGTGGGCCCCGCTAGGGGCTGCGGGCTCCCCCCACGCCGCCGACAGGCCCAGGCGCCCGCTGCCCGCACCCACGGGCTGCCGGGGAGGCCGGGAAAGCGGAGGCCGCTCCCGCGGTGCGACACGTAGGACGGGACGGAAGGGGACGGAAGTGGACGGCAGAGGAGGGGAGGTGGGGAGGTGCGGCCCTGCCCGCCCCGCTGAAGCGACCCCCGCGTCGGGCTGGGCTGGGCTAGGGCGGGCTGGGCCCGACCCGGACCTGAGGCCCAACCTCCCCCCCATCCCTCACCTGCCGGCGGCGCTGCTGCCGCCCCGGCGGCGTCGTGCTTAGGGGGGAGGGAGGGGGGGAGGAGGAAGCCGGGCGGGGCAGCGCGGGTGCACCCTCTCCAGCTTTATTTCCTTCCTCCTCCGGTACCAGCAGGAGCCGGAAGCGCTTGGCCGGAAAGGCGGCTGACGGCGGCCTGGCCGGGGAGGTGCGGCGGGGGGGGGGCTCTCTAGGCTGCGGCGCGCCTCTCTATGGTGGCTGCCCGGGCGAGCCGTAGCCATAGCAACCAGAGCCGGGGCCGCCGCTCCTCACCCGCCGGCAGCGGCGCCCGGCCCGCCCCTCCCCGCTCCTCCGCTCCTGCTGGCGCTTGTATTTTACTACCGCCCGGTGGAGGCCTCTGGAAGGGCGGCCTGGCTCTCGGGGGGGCCGAGGGTGTGCCCAGAGGCGGGGAGGCGGTGGCGAGGGGCTTCTCACCCCCCTCCGCTGGCGGCGCGGGGGCAGGCGGTGGCTCCGCTCAGGGTAGGGCCGGGGCGGGGGGTATGGGTGCGCGGGTCGCTGCGGTGGCGGCGGCCGTGTCCAGCCCTCAGGGTGCGTGCGGGCGGGCTCTCTCCTCGTCAGGCCTGAGGCGCGCTTCTGGGCCTGCTGCTCAGCGCTGGCGGCGGCCCCAGGCGGCGGAGCCTGCTCCCCAGGGGAGGCGTTCGCAGAATTAAGCTTTGGCGGCGATGGCGTGTGTGTGCCAGCTGTAATCGGGAGGCCGCGCCAGCCTCTGCCAAGTGCCATGCCCCTGAGATCAGAGAGCGGTCTTGAAAACCGGCCTCATCGAAGGCGGCCACAGCCGAAAGCGGCAGAGCAGGAGCTCGCCTGCCTGCCTGTGGAGGTGCGCGCCTGCGAGCCGGTCCTCGGTACCATGGCAGAGGCTTCGGGAAGTGCTCTGCCCGAACCCGTAGTGAGGAGGAAAAAAAGCATATCTGTCGAGGAAAAAATTGACATCATAAGTGCTGTGGAGAGCGGCAAGAAAAAGGCAGACATCGCAGCCAAGTATGGCATAAAGAAGAATTCCTTGTCTTCAATTATGAAGAATAAAGAGAAAGTTTTGGAAGCCTTTGAATCTTTACGATTTGATCCTAAAAGAAAAAGACTAAGGACTGCTTTTTATACCGACCTGGAGGAGGCGCTGATGAAGTGGTACAGAATTGCTCAGTGCTTGAATGTGCCGGTAAACGGTCCAATGTTACGCCTCAAGGCTAATGATTTTGCCCAGAAGCTTGGACATAGTGATTTTAAATGCAGTAATGGCTGGCTCGATCGTTTCAAGTCAAGGTATGGTTTAGTTTTCAGAGCTCAGCCTGTAGAAGCAGCTGTTACTGCTACAGTGGATGCTCCAACTCTTTGGTACCAAAATGTTCTTCCTCATTATTTAAATGATTATCAGCCAAAAAATGTGTTTTATATACAGGGGAGTGGATTGTTGTATCAGATGTTACCGCATAACACATTTGCATTTAAAGGGGAAACTTGTTCTGTAGGTAAACTAAGCAAAGAGAGAATAACCGTAGTGGTGGGTACAAATATGGATGGTTCCGAGAAACTTCCTTTGCTTGTTGTAGGAAAAAACAAAAGTCCACGCTGTTTCAAAGATGTGAAGTCGCTACCTGTGGATTTTGAAGCAAATGATACAGCATGGATGACTTCAGAAGTGTTTGAACAGTGGATGCATAAACTTGATGACAGATTTCAAGCACAGCAGCGACGAGTAGTTATTCTTGTTGATTCTCTCCCAGCTCACACAGAAGTAGAGAACCTGAAGTCTGTCAAATTAGTGTTCTCTCCTCCAGACTCTTCATGTATAGCTACGAAACAAGGGGCTATCAGGAGCCTGAAGGTTAAATACAGACGCTGTCTTATCAAGCGATTTGTTGACTGTGTAGAAGGTAATAAAGAGTTTATGCTGACTCTTCTTGATGCAGTTGAGATGTTGCACCTGTGCTGGAGGAAAGTAACACCAGAGACTATTGTAAAAAGTTATAATGAAGCGGGATTCAAATTAGAAACTGAGGCAAATGGTAACGACACAGAGGTGGAAAGTGATTTTGATTTGATTGCACACGCACGAGCAGCTGGAGTGGAGTTTCCAGCAGGTTTATCTTTGGAGGAATATGCAGCTCTAGATGATGGCTTGGTAACTTGCGAAATGCCCACAAATATTGAAAGGATGTGTGCCAAAGAAAGCGCATCAGATAAAGCTGGGACATTTGTTAGTGATGAAGATGAGGATGAAGGTGATCGATTTCAGGGAGCTGAACAGCCTTTACCATCAAAAAATGAGGCTTTGAGTGCTTTAGATACCCTTCGAAAGTTTCTCAGAAGTCAAGACACGAATGATTCTCTTCATGATTCCCTAGCTGACCTGGAGAATTTTATTGAACATGTAGCATGTAAATAAATATTTTAGCAAAGTGTGAAAGCATGTAGTTGAAAAAAAGGAATTATAGAAGTAAACAAAAATAGGCAGTTTAATAACAAGTGTTGCTGCAATGTTCTCTAGTGTGTCTTGCTCAAGTGCCTAGATGTACATAATGAAAGAAATTTGAAATTATGAAAAAGGGCTGTGAACTGAAGTTTTCCACAAAATCAGGAGGAAAGAACACAAGATTTGGGGTGGAGAGAGGAAATAAGTTGAACCTCTAAAATGATAACTGTAGTAAGTACAGTGGAAGCAAAAGCAATTCTTTGAGCGGTTTGGTGCACTCAGGAGGGACTGGTGCCCACTTGGAATTCTTTCTTCAGGAAGAGATTAGCATTTCTTCACATCGATAATTTCACTGGTGTCTTTGGTATTGTTGACAGTGGAACAGTAAATATTTATCAGTTTGGTGCTTTTGATACTTAAACAAAAAATTGAATAACACAGAAAATATATGCTTATGTTCTGAGAACTAAGCGTTTTTTAAAATAACTTTTTGATTTTGTCCTTGTTCAAGAATTCTGGATATAGTTTATTCTTGCAGCAGATGATGAACAGCAGAAAGTTAGCAGCTTTGGATGTGTTTTGTTTTCTTAAAGCCGCTCATGTGCGGATACACGTGAATGGCATTATCATTTATCTGAGAGTCAAAAAACAAACAAACTTTTACTTCGTCTTTGAGGAGGCCAAAAAGGAAGGTCATTCTCTCCCTCTCAGCCTTTTTGGTATTTGGATTTGATGTAGGTCCTTCTGTGCAACTCCATGTATTTCTACAGTAAATACAGAAAAAAATCAGCTTATGCAGTATCTGCTCTCAAAACCTTACTGAACTTTTGTTTTATTTACTATACTTGAAGGCTTTGCTGTAGGAGTCAATGTACCAATGCAGTTCACTATTATAGGTGCCATTAACAGGGGTGCTGCTGGCATGAATGCAGTGTGAAGTTGGGTAAATCACAGTACATTTACACATCTTCAAGTATGGGGTTCAAGCAACGTAATCATACCAGAGCCAAAAATCTCAATTTGTTGGAGACATACTGTTTGTGACTTTTTTCAAAACCTGTTTTAAATATTTTCCATATCTACCAATTTTAATTTTTTCAAAAGTTAGAGATAAGAAAAACTGTGTAATAAAGAATCTATAATGGTGCCTATAATTAAACCATGAGAAACAATCTCTTGTTTACTTGAATCTTCAGTTTTCAATAAAGAGTTTGGCTAAAGTTTTGTTTACTGTTCTTTCTGGTGGAGGACAGTTTATCTGCTTCTAAAAGCATTTCAGAAGATGCATCAAATTGTTGCAAGACAGTGAAAATATGGGGGGGGGAGAAAATGCCTATGGCTAAACGGTGTGAATGTTATACTAGAACACCTACAAAAAACCCCCACAAACTTCTCGTTTCTTGTTATGCAACATCTGATGTGAACTCCATCCAAAGGATATTCTGATGAAATAAGAAATTTCTGTTGAAATTCCAATAAATGAAGTCCCACACAGAGATTTATAGATTCTGTGAGAGGCCCCTTTGTATTATCTCTGTTAACTATTTATTTTGTTAAAAAGAGATGCAAAGTCTTTTAAATTCGGCAGCTATGTCAAATAACACATTTTGCTTGCTTAAATACTTTAGAACAAGCTTATGAAAAGTACTTTTTTTTTTTTGGCTAAGCTTATTTGAAGTTCATATAAATCCCACAGAGCCCTATGGATAATTTTCCTATAGTAATCTTTTGATTTCTAATCCATGGTTTTCTTTGCAACAGCTTCTCTCACTAAAGGCAAGTTTAGGAAAAAGTTTCAACTATCCATATAGTAAATTTGTATATTCTTTAAAATTCTACTCCATGTGGACCTCATCGGCCCAGGATCCAGTAAAGAGACTCTGTTTCCTTCTAAGAGAATTCTGAGTGTGAAGTGTTGGGTTTGAGTGAGAAAGACTTGCGTAAGTAAGCAGCAAATCGTGCTTAAACAAGGGTTTGATCTACAAGAAGTGTAGTCTTTGCAAGATGAGGCTTACAAAATCAGGAGATAGGAAATAACATCGTTAGCTGATGACGAAGGAAGTAAATTACTGAGTGCTGTGATACCTGTCATACTCCCTCATGAAAACAACAGGAAGGATTTACTGATTTGGCCTGGACTTTGAAGGTGTATTGAGATACCTGCTTTAAAAAACATACAACCCACTGAAATCCCCCATCTTTAGAGAATATATGACGTTTTCCTATCCTCCTAATTCATTCTGAGAAGCCAAGCTAAAATGCACTCACTGAAACTATTTTTTCAGGTCAGACACTTTATATTCTAACACTATAGCTTTCCAAATTATTTAGGAGCCCAAACATTTCTTTTCACTCAGATTTTGGTCACATTTATAGTTGAACAGAGAACGTGAAATCCATTTTGAAGCTTGTTGCTATTTCAGGTGGTTGTTCACGGAGAAATGCAGACTTCTCACATCCGAAATGCTAGCAGTGAAAAAGGAAGTGGTAGGCTATGTAAATGTTAGTCATTTCAGGCTGTGTACACAGTTTGAGCTAGGGATTTTTTTACATTGTCTAGGTAAACCACCAGGACACCAGCTTTTTATGTCTGGGGTGGTATCTACTGGAGGGGGAGAAAGAATATTGCTTTGGACTGCACCATATTTAAAAACAAGAACCTTTTCTACAAAAGGCAGATTACTAAGGCTGTCATTTGCTTTAATACTTCAGATACTAGTTTGGACAACTATGTGCTTTTTCCTGTACGGTTTTCTACTTTATGCTATAGTTAGATAATAATTATATGCTTTGGCATCAAGTCAGTGAGGTCACTTTAAGTCACCCAAAGTTAATTCTAGACGTATGAACTGAAAATATGAAGTTTTAATAATATAAGTAGCTGCCAAACAAGGCCAAAATAGAAAAAAAAAAGTATCAGAACATATATCTGATAGAATCAAAAGCATTCACAGAGTCATTCTTGAGACAAGTAATATGTAAAATTAAGTATGCTTTTCAAAATACACGTGCATTTGAAAATTTTAATAAATGCTACACTGTTTCTGATTTTTATGTGTGGTTCTGGATACCTTTCAGATCTATAAAACTACAACTCCTTTTAACATTGTTACTCAAAGGAACCTTACTCGCCTCTGAAGGTGAAAGGAAATTAACAAGTTTTTGCACCTTTAGGCAAAAACAGAAGAGAGGGGGCAGTCAGGGATTTATAGGATAGCAATCCATATGTGCCTCTATCCCCAAGATCCGTGACATTTTGATAGCTAAGTAATCTGGAGGGAGTAAATAAGTACATGGTTTCTCATTATTTATTATGTAAAGCTTGAGAATGATAGTATCAAACATGCAGAATCTTTAGTGATTTTAAATTTTAGAAATGCCATACTACTTTGTTAGCTAGTATTCTTACGGTAGAAAACAGCAATCGTATGCAAGTATTAATTTCAGTTAATTTCAGATCATTTCTTTATTCTCTCTACCATCCCAGAAAGTATGTTGGCTCAGGTAGGCAATCCATTTTTCAATGAACAGTAGGAACCGATTTAGTCAAATTTAACTGCAACAATTTCATACATATCAATTAAATTATAACAGTAAAATATTAGTCAAATACCTTCAAGATTTTTTGGTGGTTGTGTTCACTTGAAACAGTAGAATGAATATTGGCCTACTCAACAGTTACCTAGAATGTGTGGGGACCGGGCAACCATGGCATGCAATGACAGCATTTCACATTATTTTCTTCCTTTAATATCAATGGTGCTTCCTATTTTTGGGAGGCAATTTAAGCAAGGAAGTCAGTATTTGTATCTAGATGTTTTAATATGACTATTTTGGGGTTTCCTTTCTTGAAAATCAGAACCAAAATCAGTCAATTCATAAGCAAACAACCCTCTTCTAATTGAAATGTTTGCGATGTGATGAGTGACAGTGTATTTCTTATCGATACATTCACTAACAATAGAGAAATCTTTGCGACAGATGAAAAGATAACAATTTTATGTCTGACAGCCTGTTTTTACACACAGCTTTTGTATTGCTAAAGCAGTGATGTATAGAGATGTGATTCCCTTTTACTGATATAACTAGCTGTGATATAGCCACATAATTGTTACATGAGATTACTAATTCAAGCATAGCTCATTGCCCTTCTTGCTACTACAGTTACTCCATTTGAGATGTATTTTCTCTCTTACAGCCGTAGCTGTTTAACTGTGTCAGTCTAGTTAAACCATACAACTTCTGGGTTAAGGCAGAGTGGGAAAACCAGTAGTGTCTTGCTAACTTTTTCATAGCCGTGTCACCTCTGCTCCTTGAGCGGAATGGAAAAGTGTAAATTACAAATTACTGTGATCAGTAAAGTGAACAAATACCACACTGAATCACCAGATCTGCTGAGTGAGAAGATGCCATATTTACAACAATTTTTAAAATGCCTTACTGTGTTTTATGATATTTCAGCTGAAAGCCACGTTCTTCCTAAGCTTTCATGCCATCCTACCTCTGGAGCAACTTTCCAGCCTTGTCTGTGAATAGCACCAAGGGGAACAGGTCAATCCCCTCACTGCACACATAGCTACAATCCATGCAAATTGTCAGCCTACACACAGGTCGTCAGCCACGTCATCGGGGAGGTGAGTTCCAGAGCTGGTTTGCATCCTGCACTTCTCTTGCGTTTGTGTTGTTTTGTGTGCCTGTGCGAGCGCTTGGTTATAATCACTGGGGTAGTGACTCATCTGTCTGAGAAAGTTGTGGTCTCATGAGATGGTGCAACCTCACCCCAAATGCCAAATGAAACACCATTCGTAATATATTGACCAGCTGTTTGAAAACTCTGCGGGACCTGGGATTGCCGATGGAGACATCCCAGGAGGGTGCTCAGCTCTCCTGGCACCTACTCAGTAGCAAAGCTGAAGAGCTCTCTCTACTCTCTGGAGAAGTTCTTGCCAAACACTCACTATTCAAGAAGGATCACTTCGACGTGTGATAACTAGTTGCTGGATTTCTCATCTGAAGTCATCCACTTCTCTTGAGACATGTGCTGTGGGGCTGCCACCGCATCATGCACACAAGGAGACAACTTACTGAAACCACTCCTTTTCTTCTAGCTGTGTTGGTGCCTTATACCTCTAAGCTGTATAAACGATGCAATATGATATTTTGCTATTCAAAGTTGTATTTCTTTCCTTTTCCACCTTTTTTCATCTGTTGCCTTCTATCATTTTATATTCATTGATATCCTGCTAATTCTAGTGTTAATGTTAGGATCGTTGGCACAACCTTCTGGCAAGCTGCTTTTCTCCTTACTCTCCCTATTTCTAATATTATCTTTTGCAGGTGGTATTTTTGAATCATCTCATGTATCAGCTAGTATCACCCTCTTGGTATACATGCTCGTGATCTCAGGCCCTAATTTCTCCATTGCTGTATTTAGTGGCCTTCCCAAATCCTTGCTTCATTTAGCCAAGAACATTTAGTATGTCCATATTTCTTTTTGTCTTTTCTTTTTGAAGAGGAAGATGAGCAGTGTTTTTTCCAGCAGTCTCTTGGGAGGTCTGAGAGAACTGGTAATAAACCACGTAATCTTTCTCTCCTTTCAGTATCTCCATTTTTTCCTTCTGTCAGTGGTCCCTTCTGATCTGTACTTTTGAGAGTCTCAATTTGACATTTAGTATCTTCATCTAAACCATTCCCTTTTCTCTTTCATCTCTTACCCTTATCTGCCTGTATAGCATCCTTGCCACAGTTCACTTTTACATTTCCATTTCTAAATATCATACCCCAAACCTCAGCTCTTTGGATCTTTCTTCCCTCCTCTTTTACTGGCCCCATCTAATGTTTAAACTACATTTCAAACTCCCTTTTCCTCCTTTGCATGATTTGATGTCTATTTCTCTTCTCCAAAAACAAATATTTAGCTCTTTCTTGAGACAACCAGGTTTTTACTTTCTATTTTACTTGGCGTGTCTTCATGATACCGTTAGATCAAAGATTATGTAATGATTAAAAGTATGTTATTTTCCCTAAATTTACCTCTTTGCATTTTGTTTTCTCCCATTCTTTATTCCTAGCACTTTCAAGTCTTTCCTTTGTTTGAGCCTTTATTTTGCACTCCTGATCACCAGCAAGAATTTGATTCATTTTTTAAGCTTGTAAAAAAATAAATCCTCAAACAAAACCTGCACAAAGAGAGTTTGGGGCTATTTGTTTACATAGCTAACCGTGTTACAATGTTGCATAAAATAAATCAGATTGAAAGCCAGCTCAGACATTAGCTCATTTCTATCAAGGTTTTTATTTGAATTTACATTTTTTGTTGTTTATTTTCACTCTGATTTTTCCCATTTCAATAGTTGTTTGTGAGTTTTCAGATATTTATGTCCTGCTTGGCTTTGTAGCCAGCCCGCATGGCCTGAGATCATGGAGAAAAGCAGGTAGATCATAAAAAAGGACAAGTTAAAAGGCGAGGTCCTGGTCCATTCAGATTCCCCTGCAGGAACTTGAGGAGAACCTGTAACTCAGGTTAAGCAGAACTTTGTATTAAAAATAAACATTCAGAGTCCTCTGAAAGTCCACATCCATACACAAATTAGCCACAAAAATTGATACGAGAGATAACACCACAGGTTGTCTGAACTTAGGATGGCAAGAAATGGCCACCCATAATCAAGCTCCACTTCGAAATTAATTGACACAAGGGTTTCTTTCCCAGAGCTAAGGAGACATGATCTATGTAAACATATGTCACTGTACTGCCCAGGGCTCGTCTACGTTCAGTAAGCAAACAGAAACTTGCCTAGAGACAAAGCAAGGCTGAAACAGCATTTCTGTGTAAGAGCAGTATTTCTGTATGCTCTGGAAGTTGCAGAAAGGGTCAGATGAACTTGAAAATTGGCATGGCATTTCAGAAGTTACTGAGAGACACTTTGTAGTAAGGACTTGGGATCTCTGAGTTAAAGAAATACTTACTACATGCAGTTCCCAACAACTACTGAACTCTTTTTGAAAAGCTGGCTTGATGGATATCAATCTTACAGCTCTGAGAAAATGTGGCAGAGAATGTAACATGTATATTCAACGCATGGCACAGACAAACATTACAATTCAATTCTAGCAGAGACAGACCCTCAATTCCCTGTGGGAGCTGAGGGTGGCCAGACGCAGTGTATATATGGTGAGCATGTGCGGAGAGCAGGAGCAGACGTGTGGCATATGCTGTAGACATGCAACAGCAAGACAGAAAAGACAAGTACAGGCAGACGGAGCTACAGGTTCTCGGCTCTGCTTGTTGAATGACTGTAAAGGACCATCCTATGCCCCATCAGAAGGGCTTTCCCTACGTGCCCCATTACCAACCCAATTTCTTCAAAAAGCAAAGGAAATCCTCTTATGAACTGAGATTTAAGATTTTATACTTTCTTGCCAATTTGGCAATATCATGCTTCATACCCTTGTAGCATATAGAAGTTGGCAGCAGAAACCAGAACTACAAAAGGTAAAGCTGGAGTAAATGCACAATGAAGCTTGTAGGTTTTTATGTCACGTTCTTACCTGGCCTTTACTCAGCCCATGTGGAGTTAACAGCATTACTACAAGGGGCCACCTCTACAGTCCCCTAAATCAGACAGCATTTTCAAAGATTTTTCAAAATCTAATTTAATGCCAGCAACTTGCCCACTACTGCAAACAGGAGAGCATTTGGCAGACTTAATGCTTGGATGGTTAGAAACCATCTTGCGACTGCATCTTAAATATTCCTGGTTAAATAGCAACCAAGAGGCTTTAGGAAAATAACAGGACTTGATAATTCCATAACAATACCTACACCATTATCTATAGCCAGCCTTAAAGCACATGTGCAACTCCAAACCTGTATTCCTATTTAAATGTCAGTGTTGATCTGTCGAGGACTAATACTAGGATGCCAGATATCATCCTGGGCAATAAGATTATATGAAATTTACATTAATGTAAGCTTCCTAAGGGATTATTTAGAATGGGGATTAGGGAGCTTCATGAATTAAAAACTTCCTTTGGATTTCTTCATCTTCTCACCTCATCTCAAAGAGGGGAGAACCCAGTGGCTTGCACTGGTGCAGTCTCACAGCGGGTAGCATGATCATCTCGAATGCCTTTTTTTGTGAGGGGCTCTGCTCGTGTTTGCCAGCATATTAGTCTGCAAGAATTAGGAGGAAATGCTGCAATGTATGGAAAACAGCCCTTGTGCTCCCGCCAGCGGGAGGCGTAACTGCTGCTCTGCCTCCCGAGTGGGTTGAGCCAGCCTCTTACTAGGATGCTGACTCCTCAGGCAAGGCACATATTTGTGAGATTACATCTTCAGAAAGCAGAATTGCAGGTACTGATTTGCTTTTCATCATTCATCCTGCGCTCTCCTTCCTGTCTGCCATTCCAGCTCCTTGGAGATTAAAAATTCCCCGCCAGCCGCCTGCCCGATCCGATCAGTCCCCCAGTTCAGAAACCTGAGGTAGTTCCATGCCATCCACCCGCCTGATTTACAGGCTTTAAATATAGTTCCTGTATTTGGCAGGCATCTTTTTGCTTTTTTTGAGTACCAGATATCTGCATTCTCTAAAAGCATTTCCAGCTCTAATGGGAAAAGAATGAGCTCTGGAGCTCAAATGAACTCCACGTTCCTCTCACCGTGTGGAGATACAATTATAAGAATTTATATCAGGCAGAGATCTGCCCTTACTGACTCTCAAGGGGGTTGTAGACTCAGGCTATGTGTGGCTTGACCTTTGCAGACATGGTAGGAGACGTAAAACTTCACAACTAAGTAGTCAGAGTCAAAATGGATTAACAGAGGAATTATACATTTGCTCCAGGAAGCCTCTGTTTCCTGTAGGATCATATCTACAATTCTTTCTGTCATGGGTTTCATTACCAGCCGTTAGCACTGACCTTTTCTACTCTTGATGCAGCTTCATGTAACTAGATGAATGCCAGTTCTCGCAGAATTTTAATATTGCTTACCTTGTACACAGGGCACACCTAAGTATGAAAATGGCACCTTCTGAGAGTAGATCAACCTTCAGAGAGCAGCATATAGGCAATGTAGCAGTCTGTCAGACCCAGGAACTTCTCGCTTCATGCCACACTTGGTGCACCTACACTTTGGCACAGAGGTGTGACTGTGGCATGGATAGGTACACAGAAAAGGAGCCGTAGGAGTCAAAGGGTATCGGTTTGTATAGTGCTATTAGGATATGTAATTGGGCTGCTAGCCCATACTGAAGTATATTTCAATCTCACAGCTCTCTACAGCAACCAAAAAAAATCTAGTGAAGGTTTTCCGACTTGCACTGCTGTCACAGATACAAGTCCAAACGTGGATCTACCTGAAAATGACCTACAGCACATCTAACCCAGCTGTTTGGAAAGCATTTCTGCCCATACCAGACTCAAGCAGGAGGAAGGGGACACAGACAGCTGCTTGTATTTTGGCAAACTCAACATTTCTACAATCTACACAAGTTCATGAGGTTTCAGTAAGTGACAGCAATATTGCAACTTAAATATGAAGCCATTCTGTATATTCAGACAAAATGAAGTGAGTAAACACATAAACTTACTTTAACCATGTAATAAACAGGCATAGTTTCTCATGGGGAATGAAGAAAGGCGTATCTCAGAGAGAAAGAAACAAAAATAAAGTAACAGAAAAGACAAGGCAAAATTCCTGATTTTATTTTTTCAGGTAGTCTTACAGCACTGTAGTCAGCTATACTGAACTGAAAGTTAGATTTAAACACAGGGTGCTGAGAAGTGGTGCTTTCTGCCGTAACTCCACTCAGCACATCCCTCCCTGGGTTGTGACTGATGGCATTTTGGATGAGTAAAATATCACAAAAAAAAATATTATCATCTGTATGAAGAGCTGGTCAGTGATTAAATATGCCACGTGTTGGGACAGGACACTGTTTTCAGAGAAATAAGAATTGTAGGCAAGATACTACTTAAAATACTCAAAATGAGGGTGCAGGTACGGGACTTTCCAGGTTTCAGCATGGCGTCTGAATGATTTCAGATACCATGCAGAAGTTTACAAATTCCTGAAATAGCATCCTTGGCATTGCAAAGACCGTCAAAACCTCGTAGAGTTAGCAATCTGTGTGCTTAATATGATAACACTGACAAAGGGACGTATCACATACTAGCATCTGTGATGGGCAAAACAGCATTAACAATATAGTGCCACAGAAAATACTTTAATTGCGTATTTTTTTTTTAAATTGTGTTTCAAAAATATACTTAGGTCCGTTTTAAAATAACCACCTATGCTCCATTGCTTCAGTCCTTTTTTCCACTGTCATAGAAGAGCAGGAAAAAATACCTTCAGGAGCATCAACACTTTTCTGTACAGGGGCCTAAAGTTAAAAAAGCACATGCTCAAAACGCGGGCTGAAAGCCATCTGCACAGCCTTAATTTAGCCTCTTGCTTGTATACACGTTATAAATACAATCTCTCTATAGACTATCACGCTTTTTCCATTTAATATCTGCCTGGTTTTCTGCCAGATATCATCTCTTTGATTCCACTGGGACTATTTACATGCTTAAATACATGCACAATTTTGCAGAGCTGGACTGAGACAGGACTGGAGGCTGCCTTCATGATTTTAAAAGACGACTCATAACACTAGACTAGAACTGGGCACTTGCGTTAAATCCTTTAAAGATATTTAAATGACCAACTGGGAAAATACACTTTTTCAAAGTATCTAGGAACCAAACTTGCCCCAGATCAGCTATCCATACTCTTGAAAGTAGTTAGTGCTTATTTGCATCTTTAGGTATCTAACTTTAAAAAAGCTCGTCTTTAATGTTTCTTTATAGTCCGGACTCTATATGAGCTATTTGTGAAGTAAAGTTCAGTAATTACAGTGAAAATATGCAAAGGAAAAAGTAGAGAACATTTTAATTCTAGAATAGAGAAAGGGACTTGGATGGGAGGATCAAATGAGAGCTGCCACAGCCTAAAAAAGTATCAAGCAACATTTAAGCAGCATTATTTTAGGACATCAAAGTTTATCTTCAGTTACTTAAGGTGTGGCTGGAAAAATCTCAGTACTCACATTACAGTTTGGATGTGCTGGTGTGTTTTTTATGGTAGAGTATTACTGCAAGAATGTGCTTTTCAGATTTTATTCTCTTCTTATGAATCATTCACAGCTGAGAAAATAACCTTCAATCAGTCAGTTGAAGCACCCTAGAAATAAAAATAAGAAGGGTTTAAAAAAATCTAGTTTACTTTCCCTCAAGTACCTTGTTTCTCTGCTCTTCATTTTACTAAATTCACCAATGATTGCACCCAAGGCAGATTTCTGTTTATTTTTTCAATCTTTTACTTCATCAGTCTCACTTTTTATTATCTCTTGAAGAGAAATGTTTCAATTTCTGTAGAGCACTGTGGGTTTTTTCAAGCCAGATCTTAAGCTAACACTGACTTGAAAGCGACAACTAATGAGTAGGCACCTCCATGTAAGACACGCAGTACTGACTTTTCATGTAAAGATAATTCGTCGGCTGACGGCTTTTTCCCCCATTTAAGTTGCTGACTGTGCATCTATTAACTGAGCTGGCACATGAAAGCCTGTGCCCAGACAAGGCTCTGATCCCTGTGCCGGACACCCAGGCAGTGTTTCTTCTCTTGCTCCCATAAGCAGTCACGCAGAATTTCCATTTTCTGAAGTGTTTTTCCAAATTGCACAGATACTCTTTTTAGCATTACAATTGTATTGTCCGTCCTGTATCTGTCTGTACTGCAGGTCTGCTCCCCTCCTGTGCCTACGCAGTCATTTCCATACGAAAAGACTTTATTCCTGATACTGGAGACTGCAGTCAGCTCCTGTTCTGAACCAGCATTTGAGCACATTCACATCTCACTGCAAGACATCTGAAGCAATTGGTTCCTCCTAGCTTATTACATCCAGACACACGCGACTTTACTTTTGGGGTCCACTTCTGGTCAGATGTCTTGCCAAACCTCTGGCAGGGAGTTGAAGGGGACCCTCTCCTGCCGACAGAACTGCAGCGCTCCAATGAACCACTTGTTCCTTAAATTAGTTTGTCTTGGACTGTTTATACCAAATGTGCACTTACAATACAAGTTTGGGACACATTGCAACCCTGCGGAAAATTTATATTTAAATCATCCAGTCTCCAATTCCACCCTAGACCCGAAGCATTGTAATGCACCATTTACATAATTATTTTCAAAGAACAGGACAAACATTTAACTAGTAATTCCCTGTGCTGCTCTGCAAAGAAGTGCAACCCTGATTTATTCATACATAAAAGATCAGGAAACTGACCCAAGCCCTTTTGAAAACTGATGCATTTTATTTCAGTTTCATTCCATCACTGGCCTCGAAGGATCCAAACAGATGAGATTAATAAATTGCAAGTTTCTGTCACAATAGAGGTATTGTCAGAATTCATAAAATTGCCTGAAAACCTGATTCTCAGAATTGCATTAGGCAGACCTTGGTTGCTTGTCTGAGGTGCTCATGGCTTCATGTCTCACAAGGGTGCTCTGCACAGTTTTGAAATAAAGTGGGGCACAGCCTCCTGGCCCAACTGCCTATGTTTTCCATGTTAAACGAGACAGTTTGGGGGGCAGAAGAGGGTGGGGGTGCACAGCCGCTGCCAGAGCTCGGGAGCGCTCAGACGTTGCAAAGTTGGCACAGAGCCCTTGCTATTTAGCTGCTGACGGGAACATGAAGCTGGTAGCGCTGAGATAAGCACAGGCTTTCCCCAAAACCAAACCCTGAAGCTGTACTTTGGGAGGTTCATCCCACCCTTATCCAGCCTGCACTGAGACAAAGATAGACCTAGATTTCAATGGGAGGAGTCTTGGAAGATCACAGGTGAAGGATTTCAGGGGCAAACCTCATGCTAGGCTAGACAGAGGCATTGCTTGGGACCACCTACATCACATAATAAGGCTGCGTTTCGTTAGCAGTCAAATAACAAGATGACTTTGCTGACCAGACGTCATCCTTTCAGAAGTGCAGTCTTCAGCTGTGGATTTTGCCCAAAGTAAAGCTGAGCCCCCAGGAGGAAGCATATTTCAAAACACAGTCAGTACTACAACATAATATGGGCATCATTTGGTTTAGGATTTTACACAAGTTACAAACAACTTAGGAAGTTTTTGGCATGTGCAAAATTTAAAAACCATGTACCACTTTCCAAAAAAAGAGTGGAAACAAAGTGTCCAGATACACTTTGACGTAAGTCTGTCAGAGCCCTAGCTGCACCCTGTGGTCTTCTTCATTTCAGAGGAGTTTTTCAATGTTAGAAGTCTCTCCTTGAATCCATTTTTCATTTTTGTTAAAGGAAACTTAGATACAAACATCTGGATATTTTCAAGTATAGTTTTGTATTTTCTCTCTGTTCCTACTGAAGTCTCCAAAACCTTATAGCCATGATTTAATAGTCTGTGTTGTGTGTAAGGAAGAAAATAAAGAAAAAGACAATAAAAGAAAGCAGAAATTTACAAGCCCACTTAAGCAGAGAGGTACTTAAAACTGGCAGGTACTTGGTTTTATGCTTTTATTATCACTCTAATTTTAGTGATGTTATTTTATGATACCCATTTAAGGGCCAGCATCTCATCGTTCTAAGCATTGTCCTAATTTATACTGGTGGCACTGGTTTCAGAAAGGTATAAATCTTTTTCTTGAGCACCTCTGCAGCTGAAATAAAATGTAACTTGCCTTTTCATATAATCCAGAATTGAGAGAGTTTACTGGACAGAGAGCTTTATCTTCTGCAACTCACCAGGCAAAGCTTGCTCTGAAACAAGTGCAGCCGTGGATGTGGATCCAGATCCATGTGAGGTTTCTACACAAGGATGCTGTGGATTTTAGTCTTGATTCTGAAGCCCACAGAAGCACCACTGGGCTGGCTTCAGAAGATCCCTGTGGGCTTTGCACACCCTCCTTTGCTTTGGGGATTTGTATTTTTTTTTTTATGCTGCAGTGGATTGCAATACAGTGCAATTTCCCATTCTTTCACAGTGACCTGTGGGAGAATTTTATCTGTCCTTTCCCAACATATGTCGGAGGCAGAAGAAAGTCATTAAGGGTCTAGGAGAGTTCGACTGGCGCTAGCCCCTGCCTGCACTTCAGAGCAGGCAGATGAGCTGCTGACATTTGTGGCAGACGAGCCGCACTAGCAGGAGTTTATAATCTAAACCCTATAACTAACCAGCAACTTGCTCCATCACTCTCAAAAGTTTAGTTGTTGTTGTTGTTGTTCTTGGGGTTTTCATAGGAAAAAGGAACAAGGAGGGTGTGGGTCAAGTGGCTGTGGCATTACAAAACATTTCTGTTTTTCTGAAAATGTCACACTGATGGCATCCTGTCATCTCAGTGATGCAAACCTTGCTCTGATTAGGGAAGAACATTAGCAAACAGCCTAGCTAGGCAGTCAGAAATGCCCTTTATAACAAAAAAATCAATGAAATGGTACCAAAAGCATGCGCAGATGTTTCCAGCTGGGTAACATACGCTGAAAACACGCAGGAAACTTAGTTGTCTCACCTGTAAAAAGACATTTCTTTTTGCTAAGGTGCGTTGTGGATCCTAGTAAATACACTAAGGCCTATGAAATTATCAGATACAATCTACCCCTCTTACAAAAATCATCTGCGACGGAAGCCACCTGGGTTTCCAAATGCACAAATTTGTTTGCAGGGAGGTTGTTGCTATAGCTCATTTTCTGTATTTCTACTGTGAAGAGAGAAGCATGTGGCTGAAGAAGATGACTGAGGCAAAGATACTGACCTGGCTTCCCAAGCAGGCGAAAGGGAGCTTGCTGGGAGTTCTTCAGAGGGAGCACGATGGACCGAGGTAACTGCCCTTCCATGACAGTCCGATTCTTCAGCATCCAAAATATCTCATTCCTCTTTCTCTACAATTTAAAAAAAAAAAATCAAAATAGTCAAATGCATGCCAAGCTGCCTAAAGTCTTAATTAAAATGTAATGTGGCATGAAGTCATGTTTTCTGAACTTTAATTTGCCTTAGAAATCATAATTTGGTACACACCAGTGGGTGGCTATCTTGCTCTCAAGGGGCAGTGACGAGTTGTTAGCCAAATGTGTGTCAAAAATAGTTGATGGGAGTAGGAGTGGGAAATGCTACAACCTATACAGAAAGACTGGAAGGGAGAAGAGGAAAGGGTATAGTCTCGTACATTAGAGATAGAAGATAAAACTGCAGCAAAGACACAAAACAAATCAAGTCCTTTCCTCTTTTCCCTTCCAGTCTTTCTAGGCTTACATTTTAGTAAAGGTGAGCGAGTTGGGCTAAGTCTACAGAATGGGGCAAAATATCCAAAAACACAGGGCAGGATAAACTGAGAGAAGATGTTTGCAGCCCATGGGGGGTTGAAAAGACTGAGAGTGGCAAACTTGGGAAGGAGATGGGGAAGAAATAGCAAGGAGGATAACACATCCTTTATGCAGAAATCAATGACAGATAAAAGTACTGTTAGAAAGCGTGACTTTGCCTACTGTTGACTAAAGCTAAAGAAAAGCTGAAGCTGGACAATAGTAACAGCCTTAGGACCTGAGTCTATGCTCACCAAAGCACAGACAGTCCTTGCCCGTGCTGCCCCAATGGCTGATTATCAGTTTTCCTGCCACCAAACTAGACAAAGCCACGGCACCTCTGAGCACATAGGAGATGCCTGGGTAGCCTCAATTTCTGGACTTTCATAATTGAAAGTATCTATATGAATTAGACACTATTATTAATATGTGGAACTTCTGTCATTTCTTAACAGGAAAATCTTAAAAGCATTCGCAAGTCTCACCTCTAACACTTCTGTCTGGTAAGTATTATCATGTATGGCTATGACACCATGTTAAATAATATCTCCTAGCAATATTTAATTAGTCAGCAGTTTCATAACTCAGAGATCTTCTTTATCTTCTTGTAGCTGCAATGTTGTAACTTTGCTGTGCGTTTCCCCCCAACACTGTTTTCTGCAGTGCATAAACGTACATTGCCAATACTAAGCAACCAGTTCCGATTTTCAGTTAACTAAATCATTCGAGTGTTTTAAATCTGTTAACAAGCTGGTCATTAAATGAATCACTGACTTATTTCTCAGCTAGTCAAGCTAAAAAACTATAACTGATGCCCTAGAAAAGCATCAGTGTGTTAAGAGAAATTATTAGCTGCAGAAGGAGAGCAACACTTGGTCGCTTCAGCAGCTCCCACCAATCTAAACACAAAGATTCACCATTGCCAGCTTTAACTAGTTCACCAGAAATCTCATTTTGACACAGACTAATGTCTAGGGGGAGTACCATGAAGCTGCTACGCTGGCAGCACATGTCTCTTCTTCCTTAGTTTATTACTGGAAAATTTTATGCAAGTATTTAAAACGGCTCAAACCTGGGATGCTCCAGAGTAAAATCTGGGGTGCAGACTCTTCTGGACTCAGAGGGATCAATTTTAGACCTAGAACTTGTTTGTACAGTGGAACAAACCAAACCAAACCCCCTGCTTGGGGACAGGTATGATTTAGATCCAGGTCCAGATTCTGAGCCCTGGCTAGGCCCACCTCATACAGCAAGAAGATTGAAAATACTGGGTTTAATGTTGAGCTCCTCCATTGCTCTTATCCAGCAACAGGCGATACGTGGAAGCCCCTGGTCAACCCTTGCGTGTTTCTGAGTGAGTGGGCAGTGGTGGGGCGGTGGGTGCAGAGGATGGGGCAGCGGGGGGCGCACAGCCATGCCCTGCGGTCTGCACCCCCAGCTGGAGACTGCTGGGGGGGCAGCGAAAATCAGGAGGAGGGAGGAAGGGAGGCAGGAGTTACCTTCCCCCTCGCCACCTCCATCAACCGTGGCACCGTGGACCCCCACGCCAGGCACTGCATCCTGGTGGGGCTTGAGACCTTCTGTCCCCCGTCATCTACAGCCATCGTCACAGTGGCGTCTGAGTCCTTTCCAGCTACGCCACCTGCTCCTAACAAAAAACGATGTGGTTTTCTGCTTTTTCCTCTTCCCCGGCTCCAACCAGCCCAAAATACTCAGTTATAGGCTGCCAAGCAAACCAGCCACTTTTCCCATTTGCTGGAGGCAGCCCCACTTGGGGATTGCCTTTTGGGATCATAAATGCACGCAGTGTCCCACCGTGCTGGGGCAAGAATTACAGCTTGAAAACCAAGGCAAGGGGGGAGGCACTATTGAAATCTGCTTGTTCAACCACCCTGAAAAGCAACCTAAAACCTTCCTGCTAACACACAGAAATGATCTTTTGTGTCAGATTTGTCTTTGTGGGATGTTCATCCCATGACACTGCATGTAGTTGAAGACAGATGGTAGTAAAGTTGGGAGTCAAAAAAGCGGAGGGGAGTAGGAGCATGCTCTCACCTACAGCATAAAGGTGCTTCAGCCGAGTTAGTGCTTGAAGAGCAACTTCTTTTTTTTTTTTTTTTCTTCTTCTTCTTCTTCTTTCTTTTGCAATCATTGCTCACTTGACAGGCCCAGACGGAATTACATCACTTCCTAAAACCCATCAAAGAGAGTCCATCTCCTGAAGAAATGCAGCTCAGATGCACCCCGGCAGGAAACAGGAAATGTAAATGTTTGGGTGAAGCAGGGAGCCAGCCGAAGCGCCCCTCGGGTGGGAGTGCCGCCAAGGTAACATGCAAAAGCAAAACCTCATCACGCTGCTTTCTGCCCTGTCGCTGGCCGGAGGATCTGGCAGGAACGGTGAGTAAGAGAGCGCCTTTCGCCTTCCGAGGTGGGACCACGTTTCGTGCCTGCAGCGATGGGTTCGAGTCGGAGGGCAACACCCTCCGAACTGAGCGCTAGCAGAAGATCTGTGGGGACTTGCTCTCTGCTTCTTTTAGCTGTGTTTACCCTCTCTGTTTTCAGCCGCCTCACTTTTTCAGAGCTTTGACTTTTTTTCCTTAGACCTAACCTCAAAGGGCAGCAACCGAATCCTACAATTCCTGCATTTCCTAAATTGCAGGTGCGTAGGGAACCGGAGTTTCCATGCTGGCCCACCAGCAATTTTGGTTCTAATTTTAATTATTTGTTGTACTTTTTTAACCCCACACCCATACTATCAGTATTTAATAGTAAAGTTAAAGACGGAGCACCGCTTCCATTCAAAAGGCGACTGCCGATTTCCGTAGTCACAGCGCACTGAAACCGGTTTAACAAAAGAACAGCCGGTTCCGGAGACAAATATTTTGAATTCTCAGCTGCAGAACAAAGTGGTCGGCACCGCGGATTTAGGTCCTGACCTTTTGAAGGGAAGAACCATGAGTGGAAAAGCTGGTTGTGACAAAATGCTGAAGCGTTGGGGTGTCATTGCAGAGGCTCTCAGCCGTTCGCTGGGGGTAGTTTGTTCCACTGGCATTTTGGCAGCCAGCAACTGTGCAAGGCAGGCAGCTCTTTTAGTAAAACCTTGCCAGGTGGTGCTTATATGCCTTTCAGTGTCAAACAAATCACTGCCGAAGTGCCTCAGTATGGACAAGAATTGTTTGCTGCCTCTGTGCTGCTGCAGCGAGCAGGAGCTCTCCAGAAAGCAGGGAGAGAGGATGGCCACTCTCAGCTATCACTGGACTTCTTCTGTTAAGGTTTTAAAATGCATTGGTGAAATAGGTGGTTTGGTATGGGTATTTTTTCCCTGAAAACCAGTACTATAAGCAGGGTGTAAAACTGGGCTGCTGGCTCCCGGCGTGCTGCCGAGCTGCTCGCGGTTAGGAGTCTTGCTTAGCTGTAAGAGCGAGGTAAGCGAGGTATAGCATGGTTTGGTCTTGTCTGCATTACTACAGCCCTGCTGCATTACAGACACATTAGGAAAATATGCTGCAAGTGTTGAATGTAGCTCGGAATTAAAGCAGTCAGGGGAAAAAATTCTGCCATGGACAGAGCAAAACGGAGGTCCCAGGGAAATGGAGGGGCAGGACGCAAGCAGCGCACAGTGATCAGGCTCCGGCTTCCTTAGCTCATTTGCAGTGTACTGATTGCTAGGATTTCATCACCATCTCCACAGGGCGGAGGGACGCCTTAGTCCCCGACCCCACCCAGACCATGGCTGGGTCCCCCCCCGCCCTTCTTTGCGATGGGCATTAAAGGCTGCACATCAGGCAGATGACACGTACCAGGTGCCCCAACCCGCTCCGCACTGCCTTTGGAGGCTTCCTACCTGTAGGTCCACTTTAAAATTTTGGTTGATTTTGGAACGGTTCCTCCACGGGAGTGAGTCAGGCCTGCCAGTGCTCTCCCTGATGGCTGTCAGCCCTGGCTCCCCTGAGCCAGCCCCCCAGTGGTGGGGAAGGGGAGGAGAGCACCCACCCGGAGAAGACAGGGACCCTTGCTCCACACACAAAGGTGGCTTTTGTTTGTGCAACCAGCCCCAAAATGTACCTGGGGCTTACTCTGACTGCAAGGGTGGGAGTGGGGAAGCTGTGAACTTGGGCCTTGGGGTTGAAATTGAACTGGAGGGGGAAGAGTTTATGTAGGGGCTTATATGCCCCACAGGCACTGGTGGGTCAGGAGCCCCTCTGCTGAGGGCAGCCTGCCAGGGGGGATCCTTTGCTGTCAGCCCTGCTTGCTCACAGATCGACAGGGCAGGACCTTTAAAGGAGCTTTTCGCCTTTTTCCTCCAGTCCCAGACACAGTCCTCCCCTTTAAAGTGGTCTGCTCGAGATGGGGGGCAGAAGCTCTTGGGGATCTCTCCCAGGTCTCACCTCTACTCTCTAGAAACCATTGACAAAATAGGCGATAAGAGCATGATTAAATCTTGCAGCATAGACAGATTGAAGCCTTTATAAGTCCTGTTCCCATACCTTGCTGGAGCCTTGTAAAACCCTAGCCTTGCCATTTGGGTTATGATTAACAGACGGTTTTCTCCCAGCTACACTACAATTACTCTAAGCCGGGAGCTCTAAGAGTGTGCCTGAAGTCTCAGCTCTGGGTGCTGGCCCTCTCCCGGCTCCACACTGAGGGGATATTGGGGTTTGCACCAGTCCCCTTCCCCTTGCCCATCCCCTTGCTTTACACAGGCTGAAAGCCCTGCTGGTGACCTGCTGAGGGCCAGCAGTGGCCCTCCCTGCTCTGGTGATGGTGGTCGCGGGTCAGCCTCGCAGCAGCCCTAAAGACCTACCTAGGTGTGTGCTGTGCCTAAGAAAAAGTATTAAGGCCCTTACTATAGTTTATAGGAAAAGGCTTTGCCCCTACGGGCATTTCCCAGGGTACGCCATCTCCCTCCCTGCTCAGTGAAACATGCGGGAAATTGCAGCATAAGCGGTCTGATGCGGGGAGCAAGAAAATGCATGAGGGAGAGGAGCAGTAAAGCGTGTAAGGTCGTTAAATGGCAGAGCTGAGGTGGTTGGAGGTAGTGCTTTATTTTGGCTGCGTCTCTGCACTATTGGTTTGAGCTGTCATTCAAAGAAACGTTGCTATCAAACATCCAGATACTCAGCAGCCTGTGCCGTGAGCGCAGGCAGCAGCTCTCTCTTTGGCAGAGAAATGCCCTAAAAGGTGAAGTCCCCTACAAAGCCAAGGTCTCTAAGGGAGTGATATTTTTGACCTGTTCCCCCCTAAAGTAATGAACTCAGGAATGGGTTTGAACCCATCAGAGTCGCCTGTTATAGTTTTCTAGCAAAGCAACAATAAAAGAAATGAGGGTTTGCTACATCCTCTTTTTCCAAAGTGCAGCTCCCTAAAAAGCAGATGAATAACCCTTTCTACTGAAAACATCAATTCCTTGTACATATTTACTCCTATTCATCCCTTTTATCCACACACACAAACTTCCACTGTGTTATATTCAAGTGCTTCAGGGGCATTTCAGAAAATCTCTCCTTTACATCAGCAAGATTGTACACTAAATTTCAGTCAGTGACCTCAGTCTATTTTCCCTCAAGAGATTCTATGACAGCTGGAGAGCCTCTGGAGCTCTTGAATCTTTAATTTCAGGGTCCTCCTGAGAGCAAGGAGCACCGAGAGATTCGTATCACAGTGAGGTCACACGGGTATCGCTGATGCAGACCTGGAAGGCCACGAGATTAAGTAGATGCAACTGAATGCATAAATTGGTCTGGAAAACCTTTAGTACTGGGGGTGAGAAATGAGACTATAGGTTCACAGTTTGACTCTAAGACGCGTGACTGAATTTGCAACACTGGCTGCAACGCAGCACTTCAGCTGGATGGCAGTACGGTGAGGAGAAAGCAGTTTCCATCGTCTAGAAATGAACTTAAACAGTTGTTTCCTCTTTCAGGTTATACCTAGATAACACTTTCTAAGCACCCCATTTTAATAGGATCTTGCTACAGATTAGCCAACCTGAAATGTTTGTGCTCTCTCATCAGAAGAGCATATGCACCCAACAGCTAGCCTGCAGGCTGTTAAGGATTCCTCTTCTAGCCAGACTGACAGGCGGGACCTGCCACGACAGGCAGCTGGGCAAGCCCTGGCCATGGCAAGGAACGGCCCTTCTTACAGCAATGTGAAATGCAGGGAGAGGAACAGAACAGGGATGAGTCAAGCAATAGGAGAGAGGATCATACGGACCACGTGGAGTTGTATGACTACACCACCAGGAGAAACGTGTGTGTGGAATAGAGTGATACAGGATACGGTAACTTTGCTCCAGCATACACAGCTTTATAGCCTTTTCTTGTTTTGTCACCCTCTCACGAGCCTTCCTTTCACTGCACTTTTATAGCTTATAGGAAAGTTTGGAGAAACAAAAAATTTCCTTTCAAACTAATAAGGCTGACTATCCCATTGACTTAGCTCTTGCTTTTCCTCTATCCCACCCCTTTTTCTTCTGTAAGTAGGTACTGTAGTGTAATTTGAAAAATTCCCCTCAGAGACCCCAGTCCTCGAGTCTGATGAGAAGGCAGCAGGGAGACTGATGATTTTACAGCAGAACCAAATGTGCTGACTGCTGGCTGTTTTCCTTTGCCTCACATCCAACTGAAATCAGAAACCTGTTTGCCCGCTTACTTCATCAAGAAGCTCACATTGCCACCGCTGAGTGCTACGGTACAAACCTCAGAGGAAGAAATGCCGCAAGAACAGAAATGTTGGTTGTTTGTTTGTTTGAGATGCAGTTGTTTGGACTCGAGTCGGTAAAGCTGCTCAGTATATTCAACTCCCTCTGTCTGCCTTGAAAGGCAGGCTTGGGAACACCTCCAAAACTCACACAAAGTCCATCAGTAATCCAAGCATATTTTTTAAGCAGAAAATATTGAATAACACCTTATACATCTGCATACAGGGACACAGCTTTTTTGTCATTTGTAAGAACTGTAATTGAATCTTTTTTGAGCCACTGCTAGTGTTTGCTCAGGCATTTTGGTCCCCTGAGGACTAGATCCTCTAATACCTCTGTGGTGGGAACCTAAGGACTTCTTAGCTTCCAGTTCCAGCTGTGTCCAGCTCCCCATCAGGGTGGGACACAGCTGCATGCCAGCCTCTCCCTTCTGCTCTTGAAAGCATGAAAAGTGGCAGTATGGGCTGGGCTGAAGCTGTGGCGTGCTCCCATCCACTTCCCTCAGCATGGGAAGAAGTCACCAGCATTCATGCCCCAGGTGGTCCAGACAAAGCTGAAGCCGATGTGGTTGTGTAAGCTCCTGCTCCTTGGCCGAGATGTGCAGAGTCGGCAGAGGGCCAAGTACAGATGTCAGACCGTAGCCTACAGCATGAGGGTGAGCTCAGTAAGAGAAAGGGGATGGGCTTTGCAAAGTCAAGGAGACATCTACGTGGTCGGATGTGACTTGCTCCTTGTTCCACTCCATTGGTCTTGGTTTTCCATCCTGAACGTATGTTACGTTACATTACGTTACGTTACGTTACGTTACTTTACGGTCAGACTCCCTTTTGGAGGGAGCTAGTAGATCTCTGCAAGGTGAAACCCAAGCTCAGCTGACAAGGCATTTCATGGTATGAATGACCACTGCAAATCTGGCTCCCTCCAGGCATGGAGAAAATGTCTGAATAGCATCTCACAAAATCTCCAACTTTCAGATGCTCTCCTGCCCTGCTCCAAACCTTGCAAAGTCCAGCTTTCATTCACCCTACAAAACAGCCACTGAGCCCAGCTGCAACACGGCCCACTCACTATTTTGAGCACTTAAAACTGAAATGCTATGAAAAACAACAACTGCTTTGGGGCCAACCACGTGGGTCTCATGTGGTCCAGGCAGCTGGCTGCGGCGAGCGCTGCGCCTGCACCGGGAGGCCTGAGTTCCCTCCCCACTGGGCTGGAGGTACAAATCCTTCCTTGGTGCAAGCCACCAGGCCCACCCAGGGGTAGGCTGTGATTTTCCTACCATGTAAAAATGTGACGTGTGGGTGGCCCGAGAGCGAGAGCAGCCCCTGTGTGACAGGTAGGGCATCCCTCGGGTCCAAGCTCTGGTCCTCACAGGTGACGGGCAGAAGAGCTGGAGGGAGATGTGTCGAGGCAGCAGGTGAAACACAGGAAATAAGAGCAATATCCTTGCAAGAACATTGTGCAATTGGCTGCCCTTCTGCTGAAAGACGTATTTAATTCACTCAGAGAAAAGATCTCTGTTAGAGGAAATGGTGTTCAGAGAAGAGATGCTGGTTTGTCCCTGGAATTATGCAAAGTGAACAAAAATACGTGGCAGCAAGGTCACTCCCTGTGATTTGCCATTTTCTTAGCTTAGAGACTAGAAAAGGTAATTCTATTTCATGCAGAGACAAATGATTTGAAATCTGCTTCATAGCTCAAAAACAGGCAAATAAAAGGTACCAGAGACACTGAAAGAGTCTCTATTGGAAATCAAGCGCAGCATACGCTGCAGCTGAAAGTTTAGCACTGCAGTTAATGAGGTGTGACTGTTTGCTTTTGCTTTAAAGTCACACCATGCTTTAGACATTTGAAAAATCCATTTTAGCTCTAAGAGTAAATGAAAAATAAAGTAGTTTCCCCACACCCCTTCCCGTTTGTACTATTTTAAGGAACGGGCTTGTCCTTGTCAATATATCAAATGTGGCAGATGACGGGTTTCAAGGGCGACGGCTAGAGGAGGAAAATGAAGCAAGGTCATCGCAGCGGTTTGGTGAGGCTGCGGTGGTCCACTGGCTCCGCCAGCGGCATGGTCCATCACGCTGCAGTCTGTGGTGTGGACATACCTCTCCGCTCTGTGCAACAGCAATCAAAATGGAGCGGCTGCGGGCACCGGGGACTATAAGCTACCTTGGGAAAGAAAAGTGAAGTAGCCAAACTAAAAAGGGAGAGGAGCTCTCCCTTGCGTCCTCTGCGATAGGATTAAGGACAGCCAGCAGATCATGGGAAGGGGTGGAGGAGCACACACGTAAGGGGTCATTACCTGCAAGGGAGGCAGAGATTGTGTTTTGCTCTTGATTGAAATACTAAATACAGAAGAAAGTGACAGAGAGACTATTGATACAAAGTGCTTTGCCACTGAAGAGCGAACATTTTCATTCTCGCATTGCGGTGAAAGATTCTGGTGACCTTTGCAGTATTAAATACTGTATTCAAGTATTAGGTATTATTTATTAAGTATTAAAATTCTTTCCTAGTTTTTAGGAAAGGATGAAACAAGCAGGTGCCTGAGTGATAAGCACAGCATAAAAATCTAGATAAATCACTGCTGTCACACTCAAATCATTTTATTCGTTTGAAATTTGGTTTCCTGGCATACAGTCTCATGAGATACTCATCTCCTCTTTGAGACAAATCTGACAGGAGAGGAGATGCTGCAGAGTGGATTAAGCAAGAGATAGCGCTCTAATCCCAGTTTTCCTCTCTCACTTGGCATCCCTGGGAAGGACATCATCCCTGTCCTTCTGATTCCTCATTTGTAAAATGGAGATGATAACTGCTCATCTCTCAGGGCCATTATGAAGATTGATGTGTTTACAAAAGCATTTAAAATGCTAAGTACTTTTGGTTCCAGCCCTGTGAGATTTGAAATGCCAGCACTGAGGTGCTGAAAACCTTAAGCTCTTGCTAACTCTAGTGGAAACCATGGCTGCCCAGCATTTTACAAGAACAGTCATGCATGTCATTGCAAAAGTCATGAAATCCCATCCTGCTTTATTGCATAAAATGAGAGCTGCACCATGTCGGCATTGTATCTGAAAGGGCAGATAACACAAAAAATCATCATTTAATTTCATGCTAAGAAAATTATTGAAGATTTTGCATTTGGAAACATGTTGGTGTAATTTATCTAGGGACTGATTCCTGCACCTTTGGCTACAACAGGATTTTTGGCATCAGTATAGAACACAGTATCAGGCCAGAATTTGCTGTACTTCTGTTAAGCTTTAAACTCTGTGACAGTCAACATAGATTCTTAATTAGCCTCAAAAACCCCCTTGTTTCACTATTACCAATATAGCCAATTTTAGCCACTTGTCTTGCAAAATGCATGATAAATGAAACCAAAACCCAACTCAAGGTTTAAAACTCCCAGTCTTAGCACTTGTGAAGAATAACCAGCACTGACTCTTTACCATACGCTCCTCCAGCCACCCCGTAGGATCAGGCAGAGGAGCAGTTAATTGCATCTGTATCCAGTAAAGTCCCCGTGTTACTACTACCTCTGCTAGTCCATGCAGAAGTAAAAGTCAGCAGCTTCTGCAGGCTTCAGACTTCCTTTCACCAGTTCTGTTTTTCACAGTGAAACAAGTTTAACAAATTTGAGAAAGGCACAGGAACAGGGATGTGAGTGAGCCGGAGGAACTGGTGAACCAGGGATAATGGTCTGCCCAAAGGGAGTACTAACTCCTTGGGTAAGGGGAGGGACGAAAGAGGTTGCGGCTGTATGTGCCAAGGCTGAGGAGCAAAGCAGGATGGTGTGGTTTACTGAGAAGCAGAAAACTTTTAAGTGAGAGCGAGACCGGATGCCAACCTGCAGGAAAAACAGTCTGTTTGTGCAAGGCAGCGTGCAGACAGACCACGCATGCTGACGTGTCCCAGTAAAAGCCAGCTGAAAAGCGCGATCAGGACTGGTAAGATTTTGTGATGAATTTGTGATCTAATTTTACATCTGATGCCTGACTTCAAATCTGTGTGCATGGGGCATCTGCTGATTTTTTTTTTTAAGGCGTCAAATGAAAAGTAAATATTAAAGCTGTACGCTTTGACTCGCTGATAATGCCAACAAAAACCTATAAAATGTTAAGTTGTCCTCATATATTTGGCAGGCTTTGAAAATGATGATTTGGGAGATGGATCGCTGATATTATCCACCGTTACAGTAACGCCTCCTCCTGCTACGCATCCTTCAACCACGGATGACCATGACCCAGTAGTTGTCACTGGAAGTGCTACAGAAAGCAGCTTTGAAACAAAAAGTGCTCCAAGTACTGACTTGAATGCCATGAACAATCAGGACAGCCTAGAAGCAACAGAACAGCCTATCTTAATATACGTTGTCCCCACCGTGCTGCTGGTCCTGCTGATTTTGCTGATCGTGTTTTTTGTAGTACATCATAAAAGGAAAAAGTCTAAGCAAGGTAAATTTGTCTTCTCACGCATCAGAAGGATATTTTTAGGATGTGCTTGACATTAACAAAACATTATTTTCAGGCCTGGGATGCCAGATTTAGGATGTACTTCTCTGGTTGTAGTTGCACATTTGACAGACAAGAAAGGCATCCACCCCCGGCCAGCGGTAGCTGGGCACGCACCTCTCCTTGAGTGGGAGCTAGTTCTGCTTCTTGGCACCTCCTGCCCATGCTGCACACACACGGGAGCCACGACACCGAGCTCCGGCTCCTGGCAATGCTGGGAATGGCGTATGGATGTAACTGTGTGGCTGCAAATGCTTATTCTGTCTTTATGCTTAATAACATCGTGCAAGGTGAATTTAATGCTTCTATTGCCTATACTGCCCACAAGGTAAAGCTGCTCAGAGCTTCAATAAACTAAGAACAAGCAAAACCATTTTAAGGAACACTTTTAAGGGATCCTGTAGTGTGGTGGCAGCTATGAAGATAGCACAGTAAATGAGCTAGGAATCCCGTGGTCAGACTGCCGGGGTGCTGCGATAGGGAGAGCAGTGCTTCAGAAAGGTACCTTGGTCTGTTAGCAAAGAAATTGGTAACTTGGAGTGTCGAGCTACAGAAAACAAACTGAGGTGTCATATTAAAACCACACAGTTGGTAAGTGAAGTCCTGAAATGGTCGTATCAGTGTCTCTGCAGAACAAGAGTGCAGCTGTAAGCTCCTCAGCCTGCAGACAGTGACATACATCCAACATAGATTTTAAGTCCATTTTTCAGGGCATTTTTGGGCTGCACCTGCCTTATCACCGGGTCACCCTCGTAGCAAACTCAGAATTGACAACCAGGCACCTAGTTGCCCACCTGCTTCTGGATGACCTGAAATGCAGGTACGCTCTTCAGAGGGATGGGAAATGCGGTGCCTTGCAGGAGCACAATCCTGGGATCTCTTGCCCTGTGCCTATTGCTTGGAGTTGGGATTTTGGGCATCCTCAAGGCAGGGGCAGATGGCTCCATGGCCCTGGGGTGGCTCTGCAGCCAGGGAATGTGCTGGAACAAGTGGGAGGTGTCAGCAGCCATTGGCAACAATGAATTAAAAATAAGCTGATTTAAGACAGTATGCTATGTGAATCCTATATGTAGTTCTTCATTCTTTTTTGAGGACTGAGGCTTTTAAGTCACTTATTCCTGGAGGGGGAGTTATTTATCTGAACAATGGCTGTTACACTATTCACTTTTTTCCCCGTCTTTACTTTGGCTGGGGGTCATAACCAGCTTTGGATCCCTTTTGACATCTGGCTAGTTCAGCTTCATTTGCCTAACTGAGATTCAATCTGCCATGCAGGTCCATCCCCCCCTTCTTCTCTCCATGAGTGGCTCCCAGAGTCTCCAGGCAGAGCCGGATTGTCTGCGTGTAGTCTGCAGCAAAATGTCCCAACGTTTCCAGTAAACAATTTTTTTGCAGCAGTGGTTCCTTTTCAGGATACCATTTCTCTCACAACATCTGTTTTGCTCAGGGAAGCGCGCATCTGCCGCATCCCGCCCACCGCGGCGCTAACAGTCGGTTTCCTCACATCACAGCTGAGCTAATAATGAGCATTTAGTGATTTAGTGTGTTCAAGATTAAAAATAATGGATTCCTCTGAAAATTACAAACAGGATGAGATGTTTTGTCTTTCATCTACACGTTAACTAGTATGCCTTTTGAAAATGCAACCTGTTTTACGTGACCCTATTCAAGGCTTGCTTGCAGTCTGGACCCTGTATATACAAAGAGCAGAACTATGAACAACAAATTTTTTCTTTTCCAGATGAGCTGGGAAGCGAAAATGTGAAAAGGTAAAGTTTATGAACATCACTCTCTTTTTTTTGATTCTTTTACTCTAACAGGGTATTACGATTTTTGGCTACTTCACCGCCTGTTTTAATTTAACCGTACACCAAACAACATTGCCTTTTGCCATCAATTGCTCCAGTTAACTATCTCTAGAGGTGGCTAAAGTGTGACTTCAGTATCTAGATGAAGGTGTAAGGCTAGAGCAGGAGAACAGGAGTTACGGTGGCCGAGGCGAGCGCTGTCCCACAGGCACCCACCGCCCGCAGCCACCAGATTTTTATTTTTTGTACGCCTGCTCTAGGCACCCCTGGCTCCACCGGCTGCAAGACACCACAAGACATACAAGGTGCCCCATGAGCAAAGGGGATCAGTTCCCAGGCTCATCCCAGGCTTTTACTATTCGGAATAAGCTCTGTGTCTTGCTCCCCTGTTTTTCAAGTTTGTCTTCTCACTCTGAGGTGAGGCAGAAAGGCTCGCCCAGCTGCCGTGGAAGCAATGCCCTAGCTGCTGGGAAAACAAGCCAAAAGCTGCGTGGCTCTTATCAGAGTGATAATTTTTATCATGACCTTTTATTGAGCTCCATCTTGCTAATCAATGCTGGAAGTCATTAAATTGGCTTCACAGGGGAAAAAAGGGGGTTTTGCTAAAAATATTTTTTCTACCATGTGACTCCAGGAATGATCAGCGGAGTGCAGCTAAATGGAGGCATTTACATAAATGCAGAGGTACTCGACTCATGACCTTCCCTTTTGAAGTCGCTGCCAATGTCAGTCACAGCTAGGACGAAACCTCAGGCCCTCTGCTTTCATCACTGGAGCAACGGGACTTTCGCCACGTGTTCCAGCAGGGCAGAGACAAACTATTTTGTTTTTCAGTTTTCTATTTACAGTAGGGACGGTTCTCGAATCGCTGCAGAGGTCCTGTGCTCTGGCATACCCCAGACTGCACCGCCTGAGCCCCTCTGCGTGCGATGTGCCAGCCAGCCCTACCTCTGCACAGGACCGGCACCTCACTGCCGCTCCTTGGCATCTGTTTGCAGCCATTTCGTTTGCACCCATTGGGCTGACATCTTCTCAGATGACTAGGCTAGGATGGCTTTCCAGAGTTTATACATGTGTCTGGAATGATGAGAGACTGATACAAAATTACTACATTTTAAGTTGTTTGAATTCAGCATTTTGTGTAATGCCTTTTTTCCCCCCCCTTCCTCTCAAGTCCTATTTTTGAAGAAGACACGCCCTCTGTTATGGAGATAGAAATGGAAGAGCTTGATAAATGGATGAACAGCATGAACAAAAATGGTACACGGTAACCCCTCTACTCCATCATCCCTCTCTTTCTAGCTGACGTAGATCCCACGCGTAGAAAATCGGTGTAAGGCATTTTGTGTGTGTGTCACTGCTTTTCCTACAACATTTTTAGTTGTGTTCTTGACTCCCTGCTACTAAAATAGCAGCACAAATGTCAGGGGTAGCATTGTTCAGAGGAGTATTTTAGTTTGTGTGGGAGCTTATTTTTAACATGTGATGGAATATCATAAATGTTTTGAGTTTCCAGTAGACACTTCTATTAAACTCACGTATAGCTGTGAACGGTATTTATATTTTTAAGTACACATTTTTAATGCTAAGTACTAGTTTCTCTGAAGCATCTAGTCCTTTCAGTCTTCAGAGTTTCTGCAGTTCTGTGCTCCACATTGTGCTATTGTAGAGGAAACACACATTTACTCATCGTTCAGACCACCGTTTACTTAAAATTGCTGCCAGGATCCTATGAATACATCCCTCCCCTCCCTGTGCCCTTTCCCTCGCTCACCATCTCTACTACATGAAACACAAGCTGCTTTTTGCTGCCAGCACCATTCAACATCTACATCCTCTCCGGCAAGTCTGTCAGCCCATGGAGCAATTAGTACCTGCTGTAACTACCACCAGCAGCATCTTCAGCTCCTTCCTAGCTACTTCTAAGTATCTTGTATTTTTTCCCCCATTTTCCTCCCAGCTGAAATCTCCCGGTCAAAATCTCTAAGGGCCCTGCACCCTCCTTCAAGGCTCTCCTCAAAAAATGCAGGTCTTCAGTAAGGTGTGAATTAACCGAGGCCTGATTTTGAACCGCTAACAGCTTGTCACTGGCTACGAAATGCTGAAACCCTGATATTTTTTTCATTCCCAGTCCCTTGCCTTATATCCAAATGGCTCATTTGCCTGACCTCCTAGGGATGCTTTGGTTTTCAGGACATAAAACTCTTTGGAGCATTTCTTTGTGCTAGCACGGTGCTCCACATGGTGGGGTTTTGACCTTCGCGGTCTGTAAGCTCTAGCAGAAAACATGTGCTAAGCGGCAGTAGTGAAATAGAGGCATTAAGTGTAGTACATGGGGAAATAGCGCTGTAAAATATTTTTTTAAATTCTGTGGACAGAAGGGAGCAAATAGTTTACATATGGGGTTTTTTTTGTTAGTGTTCCCTAAACCCCAGCCCCAACTTCCCAGCTGGACTAAGAAGCATAGGTGCAACCATAAGCAGTGGAAGATTAACAAATAGTCCTCCCCAGAGTAGTTTACGGGAAACAGTCCTCAAAGGTAGTTCATTTGTATGGGTGTACATAAACAACTGAAATATATATAATAAAGAAATTACAGCAACACCTATCAATGGAAAGGAGGACTTAAAACACGTAACATTTACGCTATGTGGACTATGCTGATTACAGCATAGTGGTGCAGAACAGCATCTGCAGTTTGCATTCTAGAGAGACTGCGCCAGAAAAGTTGATGCAATTTTGAAATAAATGGAGAATAACTCCATAGTATAGAGTATAGAGAATAATGCCAAGAGTAACTATCGTTTTGTTTCTTATCCTTTTTCAGCTGACTGTGAATGTTTGCCTACTGTAAGAGAAGAAGAAAAAGAATCAACTGCCAACCCAAGGTACTTTTAATTCATTATACTATTTGAAGAAATACGGCCAATGTCATTCCAAAATAATCGAATTTTTCTAATATATAATTATAAATAGAGTGATTATTTGGTCTATTTAAGTTTTAAAGGTTTTATATATAGGGACTTTGGTTTCAACTCAAACAAATGGTTTGATGCTCTTTTATTTCTGAACCAGTCTTTGCCTGTAGATTGCACTCCTAAATAATCTTGCGGTTGTAAACCTGCGCGAGACAGACAACCAGATGGCACAGACAGAGTTTCGCTTGCTGATCAGACTTTAATCACAGTTTCCCGAGGTGTTAATGCAAGCATTCAGCGTAGCTTCCTCGGCACTCCTCACCGGTGGGGACACCCAGCTCCCCTCTGCCACCAGGTGCCTATAGGTCCCTGAGAACCACCACCAGGTGTTTTGGCTGGAGCTGTGACCTGCCGGGCAGGGGCTTCTCTGACCCCAAGAGAAACCCAAAGGATCTTCCCGGTGCCCCGTGCAGCGCTTGCCCAGAGCTAGCACTAGCTCATGGTCCAGAGGGATCTCCAAGCAGAGATCCAGAGGGATGCAAAACCACAATCCTGACAGCTTGTAAACTTAAAAACTTTCTGGCTGGTTTCCTCAGGATTTTGGCCAGAACCGCCAAACCCCTCTCAAACTCCCATTTTCCCCCAGTTAAAAATTCTGGTTCCAGCTGGAAGCAAGGGGGTGTACATCGCTCTTGCCTGCACACTTGTGTCGCAGCTGCATTTTGGGGAGCAGGCAAAGCAGCTCCTCTGTGCCAGGTTACAATAACAAACAATTAAACTATCCTGTGTGCCAAGAAAGTCCCTGGTACAGTGGAAGCAGCAGATGCAAGCCGGCAAGGCCAGGAGTGGTGGGCTGGCAGGAGGAGGACCTAGGTCATCCCCTTCCCATGGCACCAGGTAACTCAGCTCCACACGCTTCTCTGACAGAGCTGCACCTCCCACTGTAGACCATCATAATATCCCGGTCCCCCTCTTTCCTGAGTTTCCTTGCTCAGGAGTGAAATAGCAGCGATGTTAAATCACCACTGCTGGACAGTTTGCAACTCAGTTGCTCCAAAGCTGCAGTTTCAGGGTAGCTTTTGGATGGGGCTGCTCCACTGCAGCTCTTTGTATTTGAAAGGTTTCTGCTTACGCCTATTGCAAGAGAAATAGTTGTTGTTGTGTTGTGGGGTTTTGTTTGTTTGTTTAAAAAAAAAAAAAAAAAAAAAAAAAACCANGACCTGGATCCTTGGATCCTAGTTCCAGGTGCAATAATAACTTCACCCTGAGCAGCTGGAAAAGATGCTGGATTCACTGGCCATCCGGGTCTTCCCTTCCAGCCTCTAAATGATAACTCAGAGAGGGAAAATTGTTAAGGAGAGGCAGCCGCACAGTCATTCTCTAAAAACAGGTTTGCTGAGCGTACCACTGCCTATAGTAGGGACTATAGGACAAAGCGTGCTTGAGCCATATGCTAACACCAGCAGAAGTTAGTCATGCTATAAAAGGCTTTTTAAGTACAACGACACCCTGAGCATTAAGTTTACTTTCCAAAACTTAAACAGTTCATTTTCGGGAAAAAAATCATCATGACCTACCAGCTTGAGCTGACATTTTAAATACTGTCCTTGCTAAAGTGCTTTTGCACTGGATTTGCATTAACCCCATCAGAAGGTGGGGTTTTTGCTCCTGACTGGCAAAAGGTATCTTTGGACTACACCCTACCTCAGGTTCCCCACCTGTAAAATAAAGATATTGTCACTGCAAAGCACTATAGTGGGGCTTCAGCCTTGATGCAAAAAAGCAGCCCTGTTCAGATAAGTATGCTTCAGTCAGAGTGAATTATTTAAGCATATTTTCTTACGACTGGTATCTTAGGATCAGACTGTAGAGAAATTTATGCCTCTAAATTGTAGGAAGGCAAACAAATGCAAATAAAAAGAGGTTTATCTTGAAAACATTCAGAGCTCCTCAGACAAATGATATTAGCTGAATACAAAGTGCAGGATTATTAGGTTCAACTTCAGATTCTGAAAGACTGCTTTGTTTGGGCAAATTTCTTCTCAAATTATGGTAATTCCTTTTTTAGATGTTATTGAGGATAATTCAATATGGGAAACATCTCAAGGCCTCACTGAACACATCTGGCTGAGTGTTGTTTCCCTGCTTCATAAAGGTGCTGGGGGGAGTTCATCAAGACCCAAATGTTTTGAACTACGAATTGATTTTGATAGATATAATTTTGAAAACATCTGAGACTAAACATTTCAATAATGACATTTTTGACGTTTTCAGAATGAAAGTTGTTCCAAAACTACTTTTCAGAGTAAGTGACTTTTTAATATAAAATTTTAAAAAGTTTTAAAGAACAGAACCCTGTGGTGGTGAAATATTTTTAAGTGTTTCCCTTAACTCAAAACTACTTTTTCAAATTTCATTTTACATGAAATTTTGAAGCATGCTACCTTTTCACTTTGAAATGAATCTGAAGTGGTGGGATATCCTGGTAAACAAAAAAAGATTGGTTCCCGTTTATTTCTGCAACTGAACCTTACCAGACCAAGATCTGCTGCTTTTCCTGACCAGACTTTTAGCTGAATAAATAATGTCAGAAAGAGAACTACGTACAGATAAATAGATGTTTTCAGCAGCTCTTCTGAGGAGGAAAAGTGAAAGACTGTGAAGTAAAACAAAACAAAGCTATTATTATGGCAAAATTTGTACTTGCAAGCGTCAAGGCTGCAGATTTGTGTACAAGAGGCAACAAGTGAGGGCCCGGGCTCCTTTGTGGGTGGAGGTCATCTGCCTTGCACATAATCGAAGTTAAAAAATATATATGTGTATTTACATTTTTTTTAATATATATCTATTTAAAATAATATATCTTGCCTTTGAAACCTAGTGCTAAAATCCTGATTGCACCTGAGCAGAGAACCACGAAATCTCCCCAGCCTCGCTGGGGCCGGGGTTCCCGTCTGGTGCACGGAGGAGGGAGCGGGCAGGCAGGCGCAGGGGCGGCAGGCGAGGGTCGATGCTCCTGGGGTGCACAAGCGGGTGCAAGACCAATCTCTTCTCAGGGACCTTTACTCTCCCAGCAAAACAGGAGTGCAGCCTGTCCCCTTCACAGCGTGGGTCTTCGTAGGCTGCCAAGTACGATGAAGCAACCCCAACATGCACTTTATCACACCTCCCGAGGGGGCTTGGTTTTCCTTGGGCATTGCTGGGGACCCTTCTAGTCTTTCTGTCTGAAAAAGGGTGACTCTTTCTTAGGGAGAGATGTTCTGGGTGGGGAATAAGTCGGTACAGAAAGAAATACTCCTTTCTCAGGCTGTGCCTCAGTTTGGCAAGGTGCTTAAAAAAACATGCAAAATATTATGAGTGGTCCTGTTAACTTCAGAGGTGGTTTAAACCCCTGCTGTTAATGCTGGCTGAAATCTAGCCAGCCAACAAAAAATGTCACATTTTTAATGTTGGCATGAACCAAACATTATTAAGAAAGGGCTAGGGAGCAAGCTAGCTAGGCAGAAACCAGTGTGCCAAAGAAAATTTACCTGTTATGAGGCCAGATTTAATACAAAAATTCCATCTGTAAAAAATTATCCTCACCTGTGGAAAGAGGGCAATTTGATTGCTCAGTCCTCGCCTGGGAGCAGGAGAAAGGGTGTGCTGGGTAGCCACTAACCAGCAGAGAAATCAGTCCAGCCCTTGCTGCCAGCATCAAGCACCACAAATGGGGTCATTTCAAGGATTGCATGGCTGACACATTTGTTATCTGATAACACCTTCTCATGGACTCCAGAGATACTCTTGCATATTATTTCCTGCTGAGACAACTAACCCAACAGCATGACACTGGTGTGTCTTTTTTCTTTTCCATGTTATGCAGTGACGGTGAATCATGAAGTCAGAACAGCAAAGAACTGGCTAAAGGGAAGCAGCGCACAAGCAAACGTTCCCCCAGACACTGGATGAACTGGATTTAAATATAATTTACCTGAAAAGGCCAGATAAGCAAATGCTTTTGTTGTGTCCTGCTACATACAGTCTTCAGAAAGGAAACATCACCAAAGGGAAGAAAAAAAGAAAAGAAAAAAAAAAAAGGAAGAGCAGTAGAGTAAGATTAGGGGCTGATTTAAATTCCTTCTGCAATGAAATTCATTACAAATCGAGAGAAGCCTCTTCCCCCCTTCCCCCAAAAGTTCTCAAAATAGTCCATGTTTCTCTCTAGTTCTTCAGTTGTGTATCATGCAGAACCACTTCTGTTCCAAGTTTGGTGGGTTTCTTTGTATTTTTTGTGGGTGGTTTTTTTCTTTTAATATAAACAGCATCCATAATTCTGGACTACCCTGGTTTGGTGGATGTGAAGCTCATGCCTATGCAATGTTTGTTTTTCAATTTGCTTTTTGGTAACGGTGCACTGATTTGCACAGGACCTTCTGCTGGGGAGGTACCAGACTAGGACTGACAGACCAGCTCCGAGGACAGACAGAGCAGCTGAAAAGCCTCTCAAAGGATTTGACGGAAGCAACTGCAGCCCAGCAAGGGCATGGTCTTTGTAGCATGCTTTTTGGTTTTCAAATTAAAGGCATTGTACAAGTGAAAAATATTATTTCAATATTGCCTTTCAGTTCATTATCTCTACAGATTGGTACCCTGGGCCAGCTCCCACCATTTAACCCTCCTCCCTGCCCAGTGCTGTTCTCTAACAACCACCTTCTTGAGGAATATTCAACTTGAAAACACTTCTTTTTTAAAAATGAGAGGTTGAAAAATTGAGCAATTCAGTACTCACACCAAACACAAGTTTAGATAAGTATGTGTTATGCGTAACTACTTGGTCAAGGTTTTCAGATGCAATAGGATTTCTGCTACTTCTGTTTTTGAATACCGAGCCTGAAATATCTGAAAGACATTGACTTCTAAATGTGCCTGGTCACCTTTAATTACACTGGGGAAAAAAAAAAAATCAGACTCCTGAGATACCGCAAGGTGGGAATATAAATATTGTAATTGCATCCATTGATTTTAGGTGGCATGTCTCTTATGGATGTAGTTTAAATATGTAACACGTACATAAAAGTGGATCCTTGTCTCTGCAAAGCTTCCCCCACCTTATTTAAAATATTAAATTCACATCCTACCATATCTCATATCTACCCTATCATACCCTACCTATCCTCATCTTCTATTTAAATATATAGTTTCTTCCCACTCAATACATGTTTAGTATGATCAGTTTTGTTTTGTCTGCAAATATTTCAGTAATATGTTCTCATGCATAGCTTGGTTAAAGAGAGCAAACAAATGTCCCAAGCCTCTGGGATGCCAGCTACGCGTCACTAACAGCTGACAAATACAGAGGAGGGTTCAGCTTTGTGAGTAATTGAGGATGTGTCAAAATATAAAAGGAAAAAAAAAGTTTACAACTAGCTGTATTCATTCATTACTGAATATGACTTGACTACTAATTTCCTCGAAGAGTAAAAGATTTCTTCATTGTTCCAAAACAATTTATTGCAAATATTGGGTTTAATATATGAGTGATGGTAAATTATTTTTCCCTGCTTGGATGATTTTTAACTTCAAAAAAAGCCATCTTCCACAACATTTTTTTTTTTTAAATATTTCCACAAGTTCCTGACAGTAAACTCATTCTCTAGAATATGTATTTAAAATAATGCAATCACAAGGGGGAAAAAAGTGAAAGACTGAAATATAGAAAATTTTAAAAAATGGAAGTGGATATTTTCTGGTAGCAGCTTTGTTAGCAACTTTTTTCCAACAAACAAAGATGTTATGCTAAGACTTCCTACAGTTTGCAAAGCAGTAACCTGAAGATGCCCAAAACAGAGAATGTTTTCTTTAACAGTATAAGATAAAAAGATGCATTTTGAGACCATTACCAGCTGTGTGGTTGGAGGGCAGTCCATGGTGACCCAGCAGTTTGCAACATCGGTGTCCAAGTGGTGACTCCTGCCCTACCTTGCTTCAGGCCATGAAGCTCCGCATCCAGCAGCCACTGCCTTCTCCATGAGGAGAGCTGAAGCACAGCTGGGACAAAGAAGAATTGGAGTCCTCACCTTTTTTAAAATTTTATTTTATTATTATTTTTTACTTTTGAAACTTACCTAACTGCCCCAAAAATGGCAATATATAGCATAAGTCAGTTCTGACATGCTGATGATCCTTCACCCTGTCCTAGCTACACGTCTACAATTGCATAATGCAGTAACTCAGTCTGCTACGGCATTTGAGAAGAGGCTGTGTCATGCATGTGTTTTGTTGTTTGTTTGGGATTAATGTTAATCCCAGATGGTCCTTTTGTTAGATAACATGCTGTACAGTTTCAAATAAGTTTCTCACAGAGATTTAGTTTCACTTAAAAAAAGATTTAAGTTTAGCTTGAGGGAATGCATATTCTGTAAACTCACATTAATAAGCATTAATTCTTATTCCAGAGTTCATGATTAATCAATTTCTACATCAAGCTTTAAAATCAGTTTTGCCCAGAACTAATGTCTAGGTGAGAGCTTTATAATTATCCAGGTTATGCCACTTACCATCTCCAAAACCTTGCATGCCAGGAAATTTATTTTCCTCTTCTGGAACTTTCTAAGCATTGCAAAATAAAATTAAAAAAAAAAAAGGTTTGGAGACTTCCTTGGCCAATTTTGGATATAAAATATCTGGATCTGCTGCTTTTTAAGAATACAAGTCTCATAGTTGCTGAGTTACTACTGAAAAAGATAGCATTTCATCAAATCTTATGCTCCCCATGTGAAACAGACCACTTGTCAAATAACTTGCATTTTATTATAGTTATGGATATTTCTAATAGATTCCCTCAGTACTAGACAAATTAAATTTTTAGTGTTTCTATTTTTCCTAGACGTTTTTATATCATTGTTATTCTTCCCCTCCGAACAGAAATGCTAGTCTTAAACTATGGAGGAGGTTCCTCATTCGTCCAATACCTCACCCCAGCTCTGCACTGCCCCATTTCACCCCTCTGGTCTCTTTCTTTCATCTTCATTTTTATGTTGACTTCTGCATTTGCCACGGCCACTGCCCAGCGTCCACTCATTCACGTTACAGCAGAGTCTTCCTGTGGGCCCCACGTTCATGGGCACCGCTCCAGCGTGGTCGCTGCCTTGGCTCCTCTCCTCCCTCACCCCGTTTGGTATTTCCCTCTCCTGCTTACTTGTGTGTCCCATGCACTCTTGCTCATTGTACACTTGTCTTCAGTTCCTGGTCATTTCCTTTTACACACAGTTTATCTCAGTATTTTAATCTTGTAGGTGGATTGAATTACAGGGGGTTTAGACCATTTTACTCCTGTATTAGTACAGCCAAAACATTGTAATATTCCAGTTTACAAGTGTTACCTTTACACCTTCTGTTGAAGCACCTTAATTTTCCCTAAATGATGCACACAGTCAGGTCCTCTAATCCACAAAACAAAGAGCAGGACAACCAGACAGCAGATAAGGTACTAGCAGATTGTTTTAATTATTTTAATATTGCCATACACTACACAGTATTTATGCCTCTGCTGTAATATCCTCATCATCAGCCTGATCCGAGCTGACCCTTCTCACCATCGTCTTGCAACACCTACCACCAACTGATAATTCAAGTTATTATCCCTCAGCAGAAATTGAGAAAAAGCATACAAATAGAAAGTCACTTGCGCTATGTATTATTCTAAAGTGTTTAGTAAATGTGATGATCGCTAAGGAACTGTTACCTCTTCTTCCATTTTCAAGTGTTTCAGTAGTTATCCAGCACTGCTCAGAACCATTCAACACCTAATTTACGGTGTGAGCACTTTTTGTCCTACAGAAGGCAGAAAAGCTGAGGGAGGAAGCGTTTGAGAAATATGTGGATAAAAAGAAGGGTAATTAAGAACCAGCATCTCTCCTACATATGCTAAAAATCAGTATCTTAACAGAGATTTTTTTTTCAACGAAACAGAAATAACTCCTCTATAAAGTTACAAACACAAGGTTACTGGCATTACCAGCAGTTAATTAATACCATAATAGTCATGCACTGGTCAAGCACATAACCCTTACATTAACCTCAGTGAAAAAGAATGTTGGCTTTAGTTTCTAGGTAGTCATAACCCATGGATCCATGGATAACTATTGATCTATGAGATAAAAAAAGTAAATTGTTTTGCAATACTAAGCCTGATGGAGGGCTATAAAAAAACCACCAAACCAACTTTTGTTTACTTTCTGTATATGGAATTGTTGTATGTGCAATTGTTTTATCAAATAGCTGTTTCAAATGATTTTGTAATGCAAATATTTCAAAGTCATAATATTTCTCAGCTGTATATAAGAGTTTGAAATTTTAAAGAACCTTTTCTAATAAAGGCTTATAGCAGGTTTTACTGTCTACAGGTTCTCTTTTTCCCATAGTCCTGCTAATCTATTCAAGTCAATGAGTGCTAATTATTTGTTGTTGATGTCAAGATTGCTCAGGCCTTAGAAGATGTACAAATACATATATGGTATGTTGTATGTTACTCTTACCAGCTAGCTAAAATTCAGGCTACAAAGCCTAAAGGCTAGTGCACTAGCCTTTCCAAATTACAGAAGTGCTTTGAAATTAGTTTCACCTAAGCAAAAAAAAAAGCTGCTCTGAATTTCATTATATTTTTGTTTGGATATTCCAAACTGTCTTTATCAATAATCAAATTCTGGCTCTAGTGAAATTGGTGAACATCCCCATGATTTCTCCTTGGGTGACTGTAGTCATCTATCTTTAATGATCGATCACTTCTCAGGTTATTCCAGGTAAGCACCAAAATGGGAGTCTCCAAATTGATAAAGCTGCTAAAATAATTTTCAGTGGATATAAGGGAAGGGGGGGGGGGAGGAGACATATTTCCAGATAGAGATTTAGAGAAGATTAATAAAGCAGAACATTACTTTCATCCATGTTTGCAACAGACAGTTTCATTAGAGGGGAGCAGAACAGCCTGGGGGTATCCAGAAAGCTCAAGTCGGGTTTGATTCTATGTAATGCATTTAATGTTCAAACAACCTCAATACGAGAGCATTGTAGCAGCGACCAGGCAGAAACTAGTTCTCTCCCTCTCTCTCTTGCCTGAACATCACATCAGCAAGAAAGTTGTCTTCAATACAACTACAGACTCTTAAAATCTGTATTTTGGGGCAACACTTGTCTAGTTCTCTAGGGAGGTGCAAAAGAGGACTTGACTACAGAGCCTACTAGACTACAGGATCTATTTTGACACCTTGGGGAGTAACCCAGCTACCCCCCCATCCCCAGGTGCTCACTCATGCCCTGCTCTGCCCCATTGGCACCGCCGTGCCTCTCCACACGCTGCCCCATGGACCAGGGGCTCCTCCAACATGCACTAAAATGAGGCTGGAAGGGCACACAGGGCAGATGGTTTGGCAAGGGGAGATGAGATGAGGGATGGGCAAAGGACAAATCCTGCACCAACATTATTATCAACATACATGGAAATGCATCCCAAGCACTAACTCTGTGCTTAGGCTTTAAGAAGGGCTTAAGTCATACTTTATGTGAATATTGGTGAAAAAGAAAATAGTAGCAGCATGGTCTGACATGACAGCAAAGGGCAACACCAGCTGCTCTCCCACAGGCTGGTGTGCCCTTCCAGCGTGTGGTTGCTTCAGGTCTGGCTTTATGCTGGATCAGTTCCCTGGCCTGATTTTGCATGGGATCCCACATGCTGAGGGCTGAGAGTGCTTCCCTGCTACTACACAACCCTCCAAGCACACAATCAGATATTGCGGGGCGGGGCGGGGGGGGGGGGGGGGACGACACACAACGCCAAGGCAATACTGTCACCCCCCTCTGCAATACAAAACACAGCCCAGGGTCAGTGGTTCATGCAATCATGTAAATGGTCATAGACACAGTGCATTTCACATGTATGTTAGTGCTGTTGCTAGTGTCTACTCTATGGGAAATCATTTTTCTCTGCTAACAAAGGCTAAAAGCATACCTGAAATAACACTCAAGAAAGGTTAGAAACACAGCATGGCTCTGGGAGCAAACTGTACCTCATCTCCACACCCAGGCCCCCAAGCAGCAGCAATGCACTGGTACAAGAGCCACAATTGCACCGACACACTCACAAGTTAGGGATTATTTAAGTAGTGCATTATTACAGCCCAATTTGCACTCTCCAACAGGTTTTTATTTGTATATTAAATTGCTTTTTTTTTTTTTAATTACCAGATTTTCAATGGTTATTTTTATAACAGCAATGCATAACTGTAGTCTGAGAATTGTCAGATTGGTTCTGGCAACTGGAGAAATAAAAACTGCTAATTCATGCACCTGAAAGACACAGGAAGCTATTTGATATACACCAAGAGGATTTTGGCACAAAGATAAGGTTTCTTTCCTTCCCCCTTTTTTGAAGAGATTAGACGTGCTATAACTTTCAAATAGAAGAGGAACATAAATACATCTAGCTCTTATTCAGCTGATTTTTATTTAAAAAAAAAAAAGAGGATCTCAAGAGAAGGATCAGGACATCTTTTGACTAGCTGCACTTTCATGAAGAGGATGATTTTTCTCAAAACCAAACACTTCTAAATATAGACATTTCAGTGGTTTTCAACTTCTGCAAAAAGTTTAAAATTACTGAAAAGGGACTTCTCAACATATTTTGGAAGAAAGCTTTGAAACAAAAGTATTTTTCCATATAGAATACTAACGTCAAGTCCAGAAGTGGAGTGAAACATATTAGTTCAATTAACTTTCCTCCTTGCCCAAATCAACTCAAATTTTATTTATTCTTACTTCAATTCACGGGAGAAGCTCATGTTTGAGACTTACACTGTTTAACATAGAGGAAAGAAAGCCTACTACAAAAATACCCACCCAGACACTACTGCTAAAAATACCAACACAGAAACAAAAAAAAAATCAAGTCTGAGTTTGAACTTCCAGATTTAATTTTGGGAAGCAATACCTAATGAAGATGCAATACACTACTGTCAGCACCAGGAAGGCAGTATTATCTCAATGTTTATTTTCTTCACAAGCTGATCTATACACTTGTATAAAGTGCACACACACAGAGTAGAAGTTGAAGACTTGCCTTGTAATCTCTGATGTTTACCAGATTTGACATGTTTTATGAACATACCCGGGATTTGTTTGTTGTATTCAGACCTCTGTTCTATTTTACAACCTGAAATAAGGAGTAAACGGCATACGGCTGCTGTCATTGGGATTGGTATGACAAGGCATCAAAACTAGGAGGTTTCCCCAACAGAAGCAGCAGTTTTGTTAATTCCTTATTCAAGTAATTCTAGCAGAGTCAGGCCCCCCCCCCTTTTTTTTTTTAAACAAACATAGTAGTTTAGTTCCACTGGCTTTTTACTCTCAGGGATGCTAGTTGGGCTTTTTGTTGAAAAATTGTTTCTTTTACAACAGGCCCAAATAATACCTGGAAAAAATCTTTACAGTCTCTCCAACCTCTGTAGCAAATGCATTCAGGCAGTAAATGTAATGGTAGCAATAATTTATCCGCTTCAGACCTCTGAGGTCACCATTCGCCACAGATTAGTGTAACTTTTATTATTCAGTCTACTGTAATGAGATTGTAGCTATCAAGAATAAGCATACACCCTTTCTGGATTAAAGTACCTGCATGCTTGTCCTGCTTTACATTTTTCTTGCAGAATAGAGCAAGCAGCACTCCCCGCAGGGAAATGTCCAGTAAACTATTAGAAACGTGAGAATTATGCACAGGATGGAATAATATTATCAAAAAGCCATTGTTCAGATTTCCCGAGTATATGTGTGCGTGTATATATACATTTGGGCATGGTATTACAATCAGCCAAAGCGTCTTCTTTTCAGCGAGTGGCTGGGGCTTGCTGTGTAGCCCCCCAGCTATCAGTAAAGGAGCTTTTTCGGTTCCAGTCGCGCTGCTGGGGACTCTCCCAGCCGTTCCTTGGCTCAGGGCACCTGCTTCGCTCTGCCTTAGACGCATCCAGCTCTGGTTCAAAATGATACTCTGACTGCCACCCCCAGGAGAAAATCCTGACCTGCAACTGCAGAAGTGCTTCTTACTGCAGTGCATATTCCACATTGAACTGTAATTCCTATGACTGAAAGAAGGAGCCCAGGGCTTGGGGGTGGTTAGTCTCAGCAGCAGTGCCTGCAGCATGGGGACAGGGGAGGGAAATACTCTTTCCCCAGGACACACTGGTTTGGCTGCCTTGCTCCCCAGGGTTTGGCCCAGGTTGGTTACAAGCTGATTGCTCTCTCTTCCCAGCAAAGGGGTGCCCGACACTTTCCAGGGAGCACTGCTGACCCTAGCTATCTGCCCATCACCCTGGGGGCTTGCTGCAGCTGTGGGACTGCGAGATGGCTGTGCCGGTGGGATCAGCTGTAAGGGTGATCACCCCAGGGGATGAAGCTGTGCTGGTCAGTGCCACAGCCAGAGGAAAACTCTTCCCCAGGGAACATCACTCACAGCCCAAGCTTCTTCCACAGGAACATGTGGCTTTGATTCCCACAGCACACTAGAGCACTATGATCTTCCACCAGACCTCTTCAGTCTTATTTGATATTAGTCATGCAGACCAGTCTAAATGATACAAGGAGACTCTTCTTGAAGCACTGAAAATTAAACTTAATCTGTATTTTGACAGTTTTCCTCAAATTTAAACAGGACTTCTCTCAAGTAAGGACTGCAAGGTTGGCCCTGATTGTTTAACTGCAGCATTTACTTTCCCAAGTATTACAAGATTTTTTAAATAAGTCTTAAGGACACTTCGTAGCAAAACAGAGGCAGTTTAAGAAAGAAAAGAAACACAATATTTTTTCCCCTAGAACAACTATAAGCATTTTTCTTGGGGAAAATAGATACTTCTTATCTGCTAGGCTGTATGGTGTTTGTACACAAAGTTAATGCAGAAGAAATCAGACAGCAGCTTTCAGGAGCAGGTTGATTTAAGTCTAGTTTCTTTCAGTCACTATATAGCCAGACCTGTCAAAGGGTTTAATGCTTTATTCACAAACAGCAAAGAGGGAAAATAGGACTCATGGAGACAGTAAAGTGGAAGTCTTTCTGAAGCTGTTTCATCCAGTGGTTGGATGACAATGCTATAGGGATACATGCAAAGAGCATCACTGTCTGTGGAGTAGTCACTAGTCAGAGTACACAGATAAAAGGGGTAACCAAGGAGAAATAATAAAGTAGATATAAAATAAGAAGCCTATAACCATAGAGGAAAAACAAGGCTTTGTATAGCCATCCATTAGTTGGATTCGCAGAAGAGCTTTATTTTTAGAAAAAACACATGAACAAAGAAATGCCTCTTTACTGTAATTTAAATATGTAAGGTTACCTGTATGGAAGGTTAAACATACTGCTAGAACTTAATTTAACCATAGATAATTCTTTTCAATTTTTATGTCATGAGCAGCTTTGTAGGAAAACTTAAAGATAGAATAAGAGCAGAACAAGTCAACTTGTAAAAGACCATAGTCTAAAAAGGACAGATCCTTGTATTACCTTGCTTGAGCCAAATTGCTGAACTGAAAGCAAAAGCCAGGAGGAGGCATGAATTGAAGTATTATCCTTGTGCATTCCAGGAGCACGGGAAGAGCTGAGGTCTGGGGAAGGACTCGTAGGTCCAGGCAGGCAGCACAATAAACTGGCTCCTTTCTGTTCTATTTCTTTTGCACAGATTGCATCTATTCTGTGAACACAAGATTAGTCACAGGAAACTCGAGTTAATATGTATATCCATAGATAGTATTAGCATAAAATAACACCAGCCCTAAACTGCTCCCTTAGTTTTTGATGAAGTTTTCTGTATTAATAATTAGGTTTAATGGTCCCACACACTAGACTTCAGAACTTGTTTACACCACTTCATGCCAAAGCTTCAAATGCATTAAAGGGGAAGTTCATTATTTTTGATTTATAATTATCTGTGACAAGAAAGATCTTAAACAAGAGCAGAAGAGAGCGGGAAATGATCTACTCATCCTCTGTTTATGCAACTACTACAAAGAGGCATGTGATGGTTTTGGCCTCAGTCCAGCTACCCTTCATCTCTATAGGACTCTTTCTATGACTCCCATACTATCACAAAGCCCTTTTTAATCTTGAAATAACTCAGGTATAGACAGGCCATTGCTCTCAGTCTACAGAGATCCCAAGCTGCTGCTTTATGGATGATAAGCTATGAAGTGACAGAACAAAAAATTGTTGATATATGGCATTATTGTTCTCCTGTAAATAAATTTTCCTGTAGCCTTAGTGATTCACTTCCCCCCCAACCCCATGTCATTAACTATCAGCTGGGAAAGTCAATTCACTTGTGTAGTTCTGGGAAACACAGGTCAAAAAAACAACCAGCCAAAACTGTTGTTTAAAACCAGTAACTCTTGACACTTTGGTTATGCCAGCTCTGGAGTCACGTTGTTCCCCAATGCAACCCCTGTGCACCACTCAGGAGTGCCCAGCGGCAGCCCCCCTTGTCCCCTCCTCATGCCCAGGCAGGGCTGCTCCAAGGGCTCAGCAGCTTGGGGGGCTTTAGCAAGTGCCTCTACACCAAAGTCAGTCCCAGTCCCCTGCTCAGGCTCCGTTCCTGCAGCGCTGCAGCAAATACACCTTGACAAGCAAGGCTTAGCAAGTTCCCTGCCCAGCTCACTGCATCCCATCTCTACTCATTAAACGTCCTGAAGGCATGGAGCAGTGGGCAGTTCATCCCCACAGGAGACACCCTGGTTGGATATCTACAGTTTTATTATCAGGGTCTTTTCCACATTGCATTGGGGAACTGAATCAAAGCAATTTGTAACTTTATGTCCATCAGCTCTTTGACCTACCCAGTATCTATGTCTTTTTTCCTGCTCCCAGTCTATTCAAAATGCCAAACATAAAAATGTAATGATTTCTTCCTCTTCTAGAAATCCTTTTCAGAGTTTTGACCACATCCATGCACACAGGCATTTTATTCCCAGTAGCTCCCCACCTCATCACCCTTGCCTTACCTTGGACCCCAAATTTATGGGTTTGTTTGCTGTTTTCTTGCATGCAATCCTGTGCCTTATTTATCTTCCTGATGTTTCTCTGCCTGCCTTCTTAACACAATCCTTGATCCAAGACAGACGTGGCCTGCATCTTTTTGCTTCAAAAAAAAAAAAAAAAAAAAAAAAACTNACTTCCTCCACAGTGATTCTTCCAGCAATAACCCTTTAGCCTCTTTTAGATTAATATGAAAATCCACATATATTGTTTTTGCTTTCAGTCTGCATATTCTTGCATTTGTGCATATAAAATGTTTTATACTTGAATATAAAGCCAAAATTAAAGACAAATTAATTGCTTGCATCCTCCCATCCATTCTAAACTGCATTTATAGAATTTATTCCATCACCACAGAAGCATCTCAATCCTTGGCCCCCAACCTGGCTGCCTTATAAATATAATGCAGCGTTCCTCCTGGCATAATCTGCTGCTCTATTTTCTTCCCCTTTCACCTCACTCTGCACCCCGGTTCTCCACACAGGAGTAGCGCAGGGCTGCTGCAGGGAGCTTCGGCCATATCTGCTGGCAGCGGGGGATAACTCGGAGCAGGACTGAGTCTGTGCCAGGTTATACCAGGGCCTGGCTTTACTCCTCCTAGGTTTGAACTGGGGAGAAGCAGAAATATGCCTTAACGCTATCTTCCACTCCACCCATACAAAGGATACTGCAACTGCTACCCAGCTGCAAATTCAGTTCTTCACTTTTTCTGAGGCAAAGGCAATTGAGGCATTACACCACCCCCCTGCCCCAAGGCAGGCTCCCCTCCCATAGCTGCAGTATGGTGGTTCCCCAGGTACGACCCTGCCCTCCTGGGCAGCCAGGGTGGGCACTCATGAGCTTGCAGAGCGCTACACACCTCCTCTCGCCTGACCCAACAGCTTCAGCACCTCATTTGTCAGCGCTGTGAATTACTGACGGGATTCGCATTTATCAGGGCTGGTAAGGGCAGCAGAGAGAGCATTTCAACTTTGCAGCACCTGAAAGACAGAGCCACTGGATGTCTATAAGCAGAGGGGGGCAGAAGATTATTTTTATATACAGATTGCACAAGCATGTTTAGGCCTGTATTCATCATTAGTTTTGAGATAAAGCCAACAGGGTTGTTATTCTTTTCCCAGTTAAGTATAAACATTCTCAATCCCAAGATGATGCCTAAACCAATGTGCTGTAGGTAGAGGCAAATGGTCCACCTGTATTGTTGAAGGCAGTTAACCCAAGGGAAACACTGGGATGGGGAGCGGTGGGAAGCAAAGGCTGACTGAGTACACATCCAAAAGAGAGCATGCAAGAAAGATCCTGGTGTAGTAGCCCAAGAGAAAAGGCAGGGGAAGAGCAAGAGCCAAAGAACCCAACTCCTGCCTCACAAAATCCTTATTCCATAAAAAGGCACTGAAATTAGATGACATCTACTCATCGTGATAGCTTCCTTCATATAGATGGATGTAGTTTCTAGTGGCTGATAGAAAGCAAGCAGAGCAGTTACTAATTTTAAAGAAAACCAGAACACAGTGATTTCAAATTGTCCAGTTTGAAAGTGATCAACAGGGAAAGAGAAAAAGGCTTCTGATTACAGCACCTGCAAGAAGCTCTTCAGTCTCCTCACTCCTGTAAGTGTTCTTTCAGCATTGGATGTGCCTACAGCTCTAAAGCGCTTTGTTTGGGTGCCATTAGAAGAGGTTTTCAGACAGATGCCTTACGCGAAGCCTGTAATTCTCCAAGTACAAACCTGCCTCAGTGAAGAACGATTTATATATACAAAAATAACACTGTTTCAGGTATTATTTTGCCATCTGACACATTCCAGTTGAAATTGTAGCATTTTATATGTCTCAACACTGGGAGATTTTTACCATAGAGAGTTCTTGAATCTATAGTCTATATTAGAAGATGCAATGGATGAAAGCTGAAGCTAGACAAATGCAAAGCAGAAATAAGAAACATTTCTAATAAAAAGGATAACTAACCTAGGACCAGGATGTATTTGTTATTCTAAGACTTCTTCTGAAGAAATCTCACTTTCCCTCCATGACATGGGAACTCTGAACTACCATCAGCAGTTGGCTAAAGTAGACACATTTGTTGGCTGAGACATGATTAGAAGAGTTTCTAACATCCCTAAGGTCCTGCAGTTATGAAGATGCCCACTGTGCACCATCTTCAATGCACTTGGAAAAGGGCCTGTTTTTTGGGGATGCATGTGTATGGCTGGAAGATATCAGCACAGGTGAAAGTCCAAGATCTAAGAGTTACAGGCCAAGCTCATTCCTTATCTGCCATGTATATTTAGACTATCTAGAAGTCAGTAGATTAAGAGGATTTGAATTGTGAACCAAATTTGTTTTGAATCGGTGTTTCTCAGACTTGTGATCCCTCAGCACACAACAGTCTGGATTAAAGCTGAACCTCTTTGCTGAAGCACCCCCCATCATCAAGCTGCCCCCCCAACCACCTGGTGGGTCATACTCTGGCACATTCCACCCTGCAGCTCCTTCTCACAAGCCCACACCACAGCAGGCTCCCACTGCACTTCTTACATGCCTATCGGGAATGAGTGCTGTAAAGGGTTTTATCTGGTTCCTAGCCATGCAAAGGCAAGTTTCATCTTTGCTTCTCTGGCCACAAACACCTGCCAAAACATGAACCTTAACATTTCCAGAGTTTGCTGCCTTCAGCCTCCTTCCTACGCAGGCAGAAGAAACTGCCCAAATTTGAACCCGTACCCTGTTGCCTGCCGATGTGTCTAACTAAACCATCACGTTGCTGTTAGACATTCCTGCTGTCCTATTCATTTACTGCCACTGTGTTTCTTTACAAAAAAACCACACAAAGACCAGTTTGAAGTGTCTGTCTTGTTTTTTGTTTGGTTGATTATTTTTTTTTTTTACATGACTGAAATATTCCTTTGAGTTATTTCTTAACCTTCAGCAGTTCTGGGTTTTTTGCTAGCCTACTGCATGTGGTTGCTCCTCAGTTACCATGACACCCACTAATGTGCAGAAGACTAGAGCCTAAGAACAGAAAACAGCCAAGTCACATGAGACGACGGACAAGTTGTCAAGCAGATAAGGCTAAAAAGCATGCAGAGGCTCCTCGGCTGATGTAAATCAGCATAGCATCATTGAAGTCAGAATTCTAAATCTCTCCCTCTGACTCAGTAAATACCTTCAGGGATCAGAGAGCTGTACCTGCAATTTGCAGCACTGGAACAAGTGTTTTGCTACAGATACCTTTTTGCCAACATATAACCATTTCAGGGTATACAAATCAGAGCACAATTGATTCTAGGCATACACTTAAAATTGTTCTTCTTTTTCCCCCCTCCTTTTGCTGCTCCAGACATATTGAAATACTTCAAAATACCTCATTTCAAGCAATACCTGGCAGCTAGAAACATTTAGTAGCAACAATGAATAATAACAACATGATGCACTCACTATTTGTCATGTTACAAGTCTGACCATCACTCTGAAGCGCTAGTGACCTAGCTAATAGGACATCTATTGCCTGATTTCTTCTCTTTTTGGTTTCCCTTTGGTCACTTTACAGACTGCCTGACTCCCAAAGGGGCCTCCGAACAACAGTCCAGAAAACCCCCCATGCTGATCCAGGAGCTGCTGAGAGCAGACCAACAGAAACACTCAGTGGGTGTTGGTCTCTTCTCCCAGGTAGCTAGTAATAGGAAAAGAGGCAATGGCCTCAAGTTGTGCCAGGGGAGGTTTAGATTAGATATTAGGAAAAACTTCTTCACAGAAAGGGTTGTCAAGTATTAGAACAGGCTGCCCAGGGAAGTGGTTGAGTCACCATCCCTGGAGGTATTTAAAAGACGGGTAGACGAGGTGCTTAGGAACATGGCTTAGTAGTGGACAGGTATGGTTGGACTCAATGATCTTAAAGGTCTTTTCCAACCAAATAATTCTATGATTCTACAGGAACATGTCCAATTTCTTATCTGGCTCTTCATTAGACTGACACAAAAGCAGGCCAGCTGAAAACAGCTCCAAGAACACAGAGAGAAAAAAGAAAAGAGACTTCACAGAAAAATTCTGTCTTCAGCATTCACATGTAACAGCTACTTTCTAATCCAACATACCATTTATTAAGAGCAACCTCCAAGACATCTGTTGTTTTCCTAGCACCACACAAGATCAACACACCTAACTCAGAGTTCTGATACAAGTTTCAACAGGTTCATAAAAAGCCATTATTTAGGGTCTGGTCAGCCTAAGGCTCCCTGATGTGCATCATTACCTTACAGCCACAGGAACTAGTATCATGCTGCCTGCTTCCCCTACTAGGGGATCTCATGAAATCAGCCTTGCTTTTATTTCCATGCTTATCTCGAATCTCAAGCCACAGCTGTGAGCCAGGAACACAAAGTTGCGGCACTACTGCTTGAAGTCTATGGTATAAGAGGACGATACCAAAGCAAAGTGGTGGGCAAAGTCACTCCAGGTGATACCCATCCTTAAGGCTGAGCTAAATTGCTCCCAAGGGCTGAGATATAAGGACTTCCAGTGCAGGTGGCTACTGGCTGGTTCAGGTGGAAGATGGTTTGAAGGGCAGGCTTTGGCATCAGTGCAGGTAAAGCCTCAAAGGTTGGTCACTGCCTTACCCAGATTTCAGAGGCCTGAATTCTTCAGTGGCTCTAGTATGTAACTAAGATTATATAGGAAGCTTGTGGCTGATGAGAAAGCAGAGAGTGAGAGAGGCTTCGAGCATTCAGTGTTGTCAGATACTGGTTTTCTTTGTATTTGGTTTGGTAGCAATCTTTTCTTTCCTTTTACAACCTAAAAGGCAGAAATGTCTGATCTTTCAGTGCTGGTCTTCACCTTAAACAGAGACTACTAATTGCAGCCATTAGAAACTAGACTTAAATAATGAAATTCAAATTGCATGGGAGCTATTCTGTAACAGAATTTAGGACTTTATCAGTGAAAGCCTAATGCATAAAGCCTACTATGCTTCTAGTGCTAGTATTGTCATAGATGGGTCTTAATGAAACATGTTGTAGTCAGTTTTCATTAAAAAAAAGATAGACAAGACTGTAACCTATTTTAGGTAAAGAGACACAGATGAAGGGGTGGGGGGAAGTAGGAAAATATGTCATTAAGCAATTTGTTCATCAGGTTCAGTATCTTGATGCTGCCCATGACAAATACCTACTGCTTCAAAGAGCAAATCCTCCTACAGTATATCTAGATTCCATGGGTGTATAACAATAAAAATTCCTCCTTGCTTCCTGTAGTTATTATAACATATCAGGCTTAATTATCTGGCTACAAACTTAAGGCAGTTACTTAAAAATTTCAGCTTATTCTATACCTTTTAAACAATTATCAGCTTTTCTTATGCAACAAGATTTTAAAGGGGGACTATTTTTAGTGTAACAATTTAGACAACAAAATGTTTGTAGTTCTTCCATCATAATACTGCACACCAAAGCTGAGCTCTGCAGCCAGTTTGCTGAAATCCTTTGTAATCCTTAGCGTGTTATTCACCTGGATCACCTCCTGAATTTTACTAAGTAGAGGGAGGTAAGATGAAGAAAGTGAATGCTGTGGGTTTTGTTGATGTAGTTGAACTTTTAGGAACTACAGTTACAGATCTCAGAAATAAGCACAAACACGGATGTAAGTATGTAATTCAGCATTTATCAGAAGATATTCAATGACTTCCCTGGAAGTATAACAACAAAAAGCAGCTAACACCATGTATGGAATATGAACACTGAAAGAAAACCAGAGGTGGAACTAAAACTCAAATCCAAAGGACATGGAACAGATTTGAATTTCATGGCACAAACTTTTCCCCCTGCTCAGAGACTCAGCCCTGAATATCAAGTGCTTAAAATCCAACTGACCGAGAGGAAAAAATGAACCAAGTTTCACACTTTCCTTCCTGCTGGAAAGTAAAAGTTAAGAAATGCATGGTCTTTCATCTTCTGCCTTAGAAGATCAGGCCATATCCAGCTTAAAAGTCTTTATGGCAGCCATGGGACAGGCAAGTTTACGATGACACCACAAGAAATATTTGATTGCCCTTTTATTTAACTGGGTGAAGTCCTAGCCCTAGTAAGGTCAATGTGACTTCTGCCAACTGTTCAGGAGCCTCCATTTTACGTTTGCTTTAACAACCATTTAACAGAAATGAATGAAGCCTGTGGGAAGCCATATAAAACACAACCTGCTGTACACTAGGTTTGATAGCAGGATTTGGGAAGTTCCTGCTTCCTCAGCCGCTTGTTCTCAGGTGGGCTCAGCGCACCAGCCCCCAGCATCACCACGTCATAGAAGAAAAAGGAGCAGTTAGCTGACTGAGCTTCACAATAGACCTCCTAAGAAGGGGTTATTTCTGATCTGGTTTTCATTAAGGCTGTACAAAAAGCTGGTATTGCAGTCGGGGTGGGGACAGGGCTATGCGGTGTGGAGGTGTCCTGGTTTCAGCTAGGAGAGAGTTAATTTTCTTCCTAGTAGCTAGCATAGTGCTGTGTTTTGGATTTAGTGTAAGAAGAATGCTGATAACACACTGATGTTTTGGTTGTTGCTAAGTAGAGCTTACACCAGTCAAGGACTTTCTTTTTCAGCTTCCCATGCTCTGCCAGGTGCACAGGGAACTGGGAGGGGGAACAGCCAGGATAGTTGATCCAAACTGACCAAGGGGCTATTCCATACCATATGACGTCATGCTCAGTATATAAACCGAGGGGAGTTGGCCGGGGGGAGCAATCGCCGCTCGGGGACTGGCTGGGTGTCGGTCGGCGGGTGGTGAGCGGTTGCATCACTTGTTTTCTTTTCCCTGGGTTTTGTTTGTCTCTCTCGTTCTCCTTTTCATTACAATTAGTATTGTTATTATTATTATTACTATTATTATTATCATTTTTATTTCAATTATTAAACTGTTCTTATCTCAACCCGTGGGTTTTCTTACTCTTGCACTTCCGATTCTCTCCCCCATCCCACCGGGGAGGGGGAGGGTGAGCGAGCGGCTGCGTGGTGCTTGGTTGCCGACTGGGGCTAAACCACGACAGGAGGTGAGAGGGGCCCTCAAAGCTGGCATGCACTGAAACTGCGGCGTGACACTTGGTGCCTCGTCCTCTGCAATTGCCCAGCTGCATTTCTGAAGCTGCTGCCAAGTCAGGGGGCAAAACTAAGAAAGACCTGACTTTTTATAAAGAGATCCCAAGCAGAGTCTGAGGTTTCAAAGCATTTTTTACTACTCCTCAAGTCTTGAGTGAGCCAAACCCCTGCGACTGTTTTTACATTTTCAGATTGGCTAACCCAGCTGATCAGACAGCAAGATGCTGGCTTTTTTACTGGTAGCAGCATTTACAAAAACCCAGAAGGCCACACCCTGTTTAGCAGCAGTTGCTAGGGAGCATCAGGTTTTGTGTGCAGCATCATTAACACACCAAATCGGAGGCTGAAGGAGTGGTTCCTGCTGCAGCCCGGGCTCCCAGGGGAAGGCAGCGATGCAGTCTGCTGGCACGCACCTGGCCAGGCTCTGCCTGCTGAGCCTTGGCACGCTGCTTTTCCTCTGCAGCCTTGTAGGCAGGAGCCTATGGCTTTTCCTAACATCCCCTCTCCCAAATGCTGCTGCTAAATTGTGCGTAGTTGCAGTGTAAGCAGCGTCAGGAACCGGTACGAGCTTTTCCGCAGCTCTAGCAACCCTTTTCAGTTCTGTGTCATTGAGGCATGCTCCCAGGAGGCCTGATGAGCATAATGCTGAACAAGTCTGCAAAGTTTGAGAACTATCTAGATTAAGGCTCTCAGGACTATTAATATTCATGCAACTGATTGAGTGTTATAGCTCTAGGCATTTTTTCTACAAATAACATGGGTCTTGAGGTTTCCTGCTGAATTAGGGTAAGTTTTATTGCATGGTAGCCTTCTGAGCAACACTGAAGATCATAATTGAGGAGACGTTCTGGCTGAGGAATTTTTGTTTGTTAAGTTGTTTTCTAGTACTGCTTCTGCTAAGGGGTAATTCTGCAAAATAACATGTGTAGGCTCATTGCTTTGCTTAATAGAAACAGTGAAGATACTGACCTGAGCAGAGCTGCAGAAGAGATATTACGTTATTTTGCTTTTGTTCAAGCTTATGACATGGTTCAAGCCCATTATACTAGCTAAGCTACAACATATACTTGACCTGTGGGTGCTAGAAGGGAATTCATCCTTATTTCCTCCCCCGATTACATAAATCTGAATGACAAGCTATTTAATCTGGCTAATAGTTAACAGTCTCTGATTGCAGCTGTTAATATTACCCAAAGGAATACCAGCTACTAGTCAAGAAAGCTGTGGCAACACCTTGCTAATAAGAACCATATTTGAGGTTACTCAGACCAACAGTTTGATTCCTATAAACACATTCATTTTTTACAAAAATAAATTTTGCTTTTATAATGACAGGGTCAGTAAGAGGGCCCAACTATATAAGAATCCTGTAAATTTTTGGAAACATATTTGGACTGCCTCTGAACATCCTGGAATTGCCTTCAGCTTTCCCTCTCAGGCAGCTGAGACTACTTCTTTCTTCTAATAAGCAAGTGCTTTCAGGCTGGTTTCTTTAATTAAAAACTTTAAATTCTTTAATTAAAACTTTATAAGCACTTTACATTGCATGATGTAGCCTGCACAGAAGTACCATCTCTGAAAGTGATGATGACCCTCAGAAAAACCCTTGAAAGCACTAGGGAATCAAAAAAGTTTTTTTTCTCCTGCCCCCCGGTTGTATTTCGGGACCATCTTTCCTGCTGATGCTTGGAGATCTCCAGCTTTTTCCCCAGCATAAAGGGGCTTTATGCTGCACTGCTAAGTTTTATATCTGAGATAGATGGAACATAATATTCTGAAGGGATCGCTCATCACAGTAACTGTCAGGGCTATAACACCTCCTTCTCTTCAGGGTTTCCTTTTTCAGGGGAAAAAGGCAGTATTCAACACAAATTTATGGTATCATTTTTTCCCCCTCCCCTGAACCAGGGTCTTCCCTAGGAGCCTATTTAGCTCTCTACGCTACTGTCGTCTGGAAAATTTTGTGTCACCTGCCTGAAGAAAAAGCATGCTCTGAAGAAAGAACAAACCTGCAGCCGTCTGCTTGGTTCCTCAGGTAACATCTGTTGGTTCTGCCTTTGAAAAGCAAGTTTGGGAATTCTCTCTGTGAAGCTGGGCTCTTGGATGCAGATACTTTCAATGTTTAGCATTCCCCACATGCTGAATGTTTCTATTTCTCGATGCATTTGGTTGTTTTTGGACTTAATGTGATACAGGTTTATCTGATGAGAAAAGGCTTTTTCTAAAGGAATCCAGAGAGTGTAGCACTGTGCTTTAAACCTGCCATGCAGAAGCTGCTCATTATATAATTTAATAACTTCCCATTAAATTGTTGTTAATTTATTGAAGAAATTACCCCAAAGAGCACTGAAGAAGTGTAAAATGTTAAACCTCGTTGTCTTTCCATTCTTCCTAGGGGCCTGGATTGACGTAGCTGAAGCTAAATAAAAAAGTGTAGCAGCATGACTGGCTAACCAAAACTATTATTTTGCTTTGCACCGTTAAGAGATAGCAAGATTGTTCCTTTTTCACAAGACTTGCCAAATCTGTACAGTTTTCAGATTGTATTGTACATTTCTGTATAAGAGCTATGTCTTGATTTTTTTAGTACACAGCAAAGTACTCTAAAAGTTGTTCTTGCTCTCTCTCTCTCTTTCTGTATTTGTGTATATATATAATTAAAATATCATTATTGAACTATAAGTAGTTAAATTAAAGTCTATTTATTCTGGAGCAGCACAACTACAGAAACTTGATTATATTTTATTCAGTGATGGGAGAGTTTGATTTGCTTAGACATGGGAGAAGTAAGAATGTACTACCAAGTAGACGACAACAACGCAGGAAAAAAGTTACTAACTGGAGAGCATGCAAGCTAACTGAAATAAAGTTCTAGGCTTATATTCATTTGCCAGTATTTTTGATTGCAAAATGTACTCTCAGAAAAGCCTCAAAGCCTAGATTTTGATGAGATGCTCTTGACACTCTATGGCAGTACTAATAGCCTCATTCAGATAAATTGAGAGCTGTCTCACTCAGATAGGCTTTGGGAAAGTGCCTTTACCCCCATTCCACTGACTATTAGTTTGGAGGACCAGACGCCAACTGCCTAAAACGTCAGTGTCCTGTTTTATAGCCACATAATTAAAATCAAAAGTAGAAATGGCTTCAGAAACTTTAATTGATGAGAATACTGTGCAGCCTGTTAGAGTTAGTGATTATTCTCCGAGTCAGCTGAACACGAGTCCAATGTCTTTTTCTTCCTAAGATTGTCTTTTTTACATCTTTTTGCAGGAGCTGAAGTACTGAATAATTGTTTTATAAAACATAACTGTTGGGGGGGCTGTTGATGGCCAAAGTAAGATAGCTAAACAAAATGCTAATTATACTGGAGAGCAGGACAGTGTCAGTATTTGAAATAAAGGTGAAATATAGGTCTTCAAATTTAAGTCAAAACAGGAATCTTAAATTTTGTACAATTACCTCTGGAGACGTGGACAAGAAATCAATGAAATTTCTGAAAAAAAATGGGCTCTGCTATGACTTGGGGTTATTCAGTACTAAGATCAGGCTGTCACAGAAAACAGCAATGTTACTGAAAACAGTGGTTTCTTATGAACTGTTGTTTAATGGTATTATAAATAGTTTAAATATTACAACGGTGACTCAGTTATTTTCAATACCGGGGGATACCTTATTAGGATTTGCTCCCACCAAACCTGCTTTGCTTACCATGACAGTTAGACTACCATGGCTAAATATAGATTATAGAAGAAAGGTGCTAACACTTTCAAGTTCAAGTACACACTTAGACAAATACTATAAATAGGATGATGTTTTGTAAACTAGTACTTGACAGAAGCACAGAATAGATGCTCTCCCGTGGGAATTTTCTGTCCTCCTTCTGTGGCTTTTATGGGAGCAAGTAGCTGCTCTTGGACAGATATCTGAGCTCTCTTTTTATTACTATTAATTTCAGCTCCAACAGCAGCAAGAGGCTGACAAAGCTTGCTAGCAGTGAGCTTTCAGGCAAGCTGCCCAATGTAGTTTTGCTAATACGCTGATCTGCACTACCCTTGCTATATCTGCCCTGACTTTTCCAGGGTACAGTTAATTTTGAACAAGGTTCTAGTGCTGGTTTAGTCCTGCATGGTGTCCCTCGTGGCCTTAGCGGACCTGACAAACTTTGTGTTTTGGTGCAGATTTGGAGAATATTCAGAAATCAGTCCACTCGAGTGCATTATCGGGTGTGTTAGTAGTAGGGATGGAGTTAAATACTGGCCCATAAGGTTTCCAAGATCCGAGATCTGAGCCTGCAGTGTTACACTGGCCAGGTCAAACTGGGGCTCACTTCCAAATGTTTCATAAAACCCAGAGTTTTTGTTCAAATCTTGTCTTTTAAAAGTACAATTTTGCATGCAGTATTCAACAGTACTGTAAAGAAAAACCCCAGCAACACTCTTGTATTATAAGCAAACTAAAATATCAGTATGTAGCACACTTAGGCTAGACCTGTTTTAACTTGAGTTATATTTGCATTAAGCTATAGCCAGACATGCAAAGGTAATTAACTCTATCATTAAAACTAGTTTATTTATATAGACAGTCTTTAACCATCCTTCTCACTGATTGCACTGTTTCTAAATTACTCCTGCCAAAACCATTACAGTACCTATAACAGAATGAGCAGAAATGGAGAAACAGAATAGGGGGAAAAAACCCCAAAAGGTCTTGCACTGTATCATCTCTGTAAGTATCAAAAATGAGGATGTTTTCCTGAGTCAGGGTAGAGAATTCACAAACCCTCTCTGATATGAAATTTATAAGTAGATGTCCATGGCAAAGGAGGTGTTGTCACCAAGACCAATGGTTTGAGATTGAAATTCCCTGTTGATGAGATCATCTGTGCTATCAGCTTCCTGAGCTGGTGCTGTCGCAGCATCGTCCTTTATCTTTACTTGCAGCCTGATCCTGGCTCTGCCGTAGTTATGTCTGGCTAAACTTTCACTGACGTTCGTCACAGTAAATTTACTCTCTCTGTCTCCCAAGCAGGGAGGAGGCTTGGGAAATAGGCTCCAGTTATTTGACTGCATCCATGAAAATTGGCCTTATCTGTCTTAGAAATGTCTTCTCTCTTTCCCAGACTTTCTATGTGCAACTGGGAAGTGTTAGGCCGTTACATCTCTTGAAAATGAGATCTGGGCTAGCTCTTTTTTTTTCCTTTACCTGTTCCTTTTATTGGAATAGAAGATTTGCATTAACTCTGTTTGAGCTCAGTATGTCTGTGAGGCTTTGTTTCCTACAGGAATGAAGAGAAAAGATTTTCTTTCTTGTTGTCACTTCTGTTGCATCTTCTGTATTTTGTTTGAATGCAATAGGTTCTATCTACAACCGTAATTTTATTGTCCAAGTCTGGTGCAACTTGCTTGCACACAACTTTACAATAGTCAGTAAAACCATGGAAGAAATGTGAATTATGCCTTACCAGTGACTCTAAAATCATTCTTGAAAAGAATAGCAAGAAAACAGAAATGAACCAAATGTCTAGCTGCTGGGAGGGAGGAGGTTTCAGTTCCGTCATGCAGGGTATTCAAAATGACCTTCCCCAGGTCAGCCAGGACAGCAGTTTCATTTGTTGGGAATTAAAGGAACCAACCGTGACTTTGCCAGGAAGCTTGTCTATAAAAAAAGAAAAAGAGCTCTTCACTTCTTCACTTGAAGTCTGTCATATCCTTACATGAAGCAGATAGATGGGACGTTTCATACTGTTCAGGAAGTGGCAGCAGGCAGTCTGAATTAGTAGACTAAGTATGAAGGTTTTGACAGCCTATGTGCAACATAAGCACTGCAGTTAGTAGGATGGAGTTTGAGACAGATGAACCAATCTATATTTCACTAACAACAAAAAGTGTGGCTGTACTCCCTTGTCACTTGCTTATCTTGCCCATTTTGCTACCTTTTGTCTGCTCCCGACATTTTTTTTTTCTTGCCCAGCAGAACATGCTATGATTAAGACAGCTGCTGATCCGGCATCCCCCACTCCATGGCCTGCCTCCTCCTATACCTGCAGCACAACAGCACAGCTTCCCCACAGCTCTGGCCTGCGTTTGGCAGGGGGATCCAAAATGTGGATAAGCACTACAATTTGAGCCAGGACTTCGTGTCTAGAGGGACTCCCTCCTCACAGGAGTCTTCCTAAAGGGTCTGTTTCTCAGGGAGCAACCCTGCCTCAGAAACCCTCCCCAGCACAGGACCCGCCGCACATGTGCACCACCTGTGACCCCAATACATAGGATCATAGAATCATTAAGATTGGAAAAGACCCCTAGGATCATCTAGTCCGACCGTCAACCTAACACCACCATGCCTACTATACCATGTCCCGAAGTGCCATGTCTACACATTTTTTGAATGCCTCCAGGGATGGTGACTCCACCACCTCTCTGGGAAGCCTGTTCCAATGCTTGACAACCCTTTCAGTAAAGAAATTTTTCCTAATATCCAACCTAAACCTCCCCTGGCGCAACTTGAGGCTATTGCATCTTGTCCTATTGCTGGGTACTTGGGAGAAGAGACCAACACCCACCTCACTACAACCTCCTCTCAGGTAGTTGTAGAGAGCGATAAGGTCTCCCCTGAGCCTCCTCTTCTCCAGGCTAAACAACCCCAGTTCCCTCAGCCGCTCCTCACAGGACTTGTGGTCTAGAATCTTCACCAGCTTCGTTGCCCTTCTCTGGACATGCTCCAGCAACTCAATGTCCTTGTACTGAGGGGCTCAAAACTGAACACGGTACTCGAGGTGTGGCCTCACCAGTGCCGAGTACAGGGGAAGGATGACTTCCCTGGTCCTAACGGTCACACTATTTCTGATACAAGCCAGGATGCCGTTGGCCACCTGGGCACACTGCTGGATCATATTCAGTCAACTGTCGATCAACACCCCCAGATCCCTCTCTGCCAAGCAGCTTTCCAGCCACTC
>VYZW01007280.1:77031-89086 GCA_013401315.1 Balaeniceps rex
AGCGCGGCGCTGCCGCTTCCCATGCGGCTCACGTTGCCGGCTGCGCACGGTCTGGTGCCCCGCGGGCGGGCGGCCCCCGCCCCACTCCGCTCCCGCCCGCCGCGGGCTGAGGAGGGGGGCGCTCCGCCGCCGCGGCCCCCGGGAAGGGCCGTGGTCTCCTCCGCAACTTCTGCCGCCCCCTTTGTACCCGCCGCGGCGCGGGCCGGGAGCGCCGACCCCCACGAACAAAGGCGGCGGGCGGTGAAAGGGCTCGGGACCCCCTCTTTCTCCGTCCCTGTCCCCGCCCGGGAGAGCCGAGCGGAACCGCCGGGGCGGAAAGTTGTGCAAGGCTGGGAGCGAAGCGCACGGCTGCGGTGCTGTAAGCCCTGAGGTTTTCAAACACCCCCCCGGGTGTTTTTTTTTTTTTCTTTAAGGGGTTGAGTGGCTCCTCGTAGACCCTGTGGCTGCCTCCTGCCTGCTCATTTACATAACACTCGGGTGGAAAACGCCGCTGTTACTGCCACAGAGAAACGGTGTTAAGGAGTTGCTTTTTCACGTAAAGCATTTTTTTTTTAATACAGTTTAAAAGCCAGAAGTAGTGTTGGCTCTTCCTGTTTATCGGAGAAGTTGCTTCTTCACGAAGCACGAGCAAGTGCTCTTGCTCTCCTCCAAACCTCGATCTGAGGCTGGGGAACGAAGGGTCTCGTTTGGGAATGGGACTCTGTTCGTTAACTTAGCATTTGTTTTGCTTTGCTTTTGAGCGTGTTTGCAGTGTGCAGAGTTTCCTTCTGAGCAAAAACTACAGGAAAACTTAGGTTGTTTTAATAGAGTATCTTAACTTGCTGTTAACTGACGAAAACACCACCACAGTAGTTAGTTGGGGAAGGAACATTTATGTCTGTCAAATTGTACTATTCAAGGAGTTAAAATTGATACAACAGTTCCTTACGTATGAAGAGGATGTACTGAAAAGTGAAGAGAGTAGGTTGAATGTTGTTTACTTGATGAGACACTGTTCAGACATAGATCCAGGAATCGTAACTGTGCGAAAACTCTTGTCTGCATGAGTCTAGCCTTAGTGCTGATTTCCTCTCCACATCTCCCTGGAAGGAGTCTAGAAAGACTTGGAAGGAAAACGTTGTAGGATTTGTCTGGTTCTTCGTTAAAAGAAAAATAAGCAGCTTGTGAACATCCTGTGGGTCAGTTGCTAGGTCCTGCTCTTCCACGTTTTCTTTACCAGGTGGAATTGAAAGTAGAGAAAAATAAAACTTAGCAGAAACTTACAGTGGCTGAAGGTCTAAAATACATGCGTGTGAATGGAAAGCCATACTCCAGAATTCCAGCAATGTGTGCTCACTTTCGTGCTTTAGTTTGTTTGTGCTATGCATTTAAGAGTACGTACAGTCTGTTTCCCAACCATGTACTTGTCTGTTCCACTGAGAAAGAGAGACAGCCTCTGAAAACCCAGGGAAAAATGTAGCCATCAGTAGGAAGTTCAAAGGTGGATGGGGCACCTGATGTTTCGCAGTTTCTTTTTGAGAGCAAGTATGCTGACAGGTAAGAAGACTTTTCTTGTTAGACCCAAATACCTCTGTATCTTAAGCTCTCTGTCATCGCTGCTGTTTTTAAAAAGGGGGGCAAAAGAAGTTGAACTCTCCATTCAGTTCAGTCTTTGCTTTTCTTGACCCCAGAACTGGGAGGTCAGGAAAGGAAGTTGCATCCTCTTCAGGCCATAGTGTTAAGGAGATGGTCAATGCTATGCTGTATTTAATATCTACAGGAGCTAAAAGGCACCATGTCCTTTTTTCAATATGGTGATTACACTTGCTTTTATGTCACTTCCTCGTTCCAAACTTAAATCTGCCCTTTCTCACTCCATCATCCGGTTGTTAATGGCAGCCTGGTTCTGTCTCTTGATGGCACTTACGCGTTCTTGTTGGTGTTCCCAGGTTCATAAATATCTCAAGAAGGTATATCACTTTGTTATTACAATGATTTTTGTCAAAGTTTAAGTTTTTCCTTAGCTTAGATCTAAGCCTTTCCTGCAGCTTAGATCTAATCAATGTAGTTCCTTCGTTCAAGCTGAATAATTTACTATTATAGCGGTGTCTGTTTGGAAACATAAATGTTTATCAGAAAGTATGTGAATTTCATTTGCATTAAATGTTAGAGCAGCTTTTATAATAAGTAGCTTTTTAGTTTAGGTAAAGAAATAATTTTTATCTTTAGACTCTTAGACTGACAAATTAACTTTACTTCCCCTCATTATGTACGCACATGGTACTTTGCAAAAGTTTTCTTAATTACTTCCAATGGAATTTGTTGTCTCCGAATCAGTAAAAGAAAGGAATGGTGTGTAATGATTTAGGCCTGGCATTGTTATTAAACAAAGAGGAATGCTATTCTTCTGTCTCTTTAAAGTAAACTAAGTTAAGTATCTTTTGGTCAGCATGTTTTAAATTCAGGCTGTATTTAACGAACATGTTTAATCTTCTGGATCTTTTTCTGAAGAACACATGCATGTTAACTGACTATATGTAAATGATACTTGAAATAAAAGTGACATAAAGACCCTGTCTGCAGAGCTGCTTCAGCCTTCTCTTACATGGACTGTGTATATCAGGTAATTCTTGAAAGAGATGATGAGGATTACGTGTAATTGCTCTTGAAAATGCTCTTCCATGACAGAAAGTATTGTGATTTAGTGAACTTGTGGAAACTTGATGGATGGTTCTATACCGAAATGCTCCATGTATTCACAGGATAGACAAAAATCTGTTTACCAGGATCACTCCTATGGACTTTAAGATAGTCTCTTGCGACAGCAAAGACTACAAAGAGTTCAAATATTTGTCTGATGAAGACCTAGAACCATGTAAGCGTAGAAGTTAACTTATAGTTAACAAACTTCTTGGTCTTGCTTTGCGGTGGTGTAGCCACTGGTTATTACACAGGCTGTTCTGGCTTAAATCAAAGGTCAGTTTAGCCCCGTATCCCATGTCTCTCAGTGGATGTCTGTGAAAGACTCTAGGCAGCACTATGTGCTTACAGGTCCCTGTCCCAGAACACCCTTTCTGTCACTATCAGTGTGTGCTTTAGGGCTGTGGCATTTCTGTGCCTTTGGCAACCCTTAGTGGCTTCCTCTTGGGTGACCGTGTTTGGCAGCTTTGAGGGAAGAGTGAGCAATTCACTGCTTAGTTACTTGTTTTGAATATATTTGAATATATATATATATATATATAGTCGTCAACTGTGTTGGATACCTTCTAATTCCTGTGTGAGGAGAGAGGAAGAATACTTGATCCCTGTCCACTCATCACCTGTCACAGTCTCGTGTTCAATAGAAAATGAAACGTGGTTCTCCATCTTTCATTTTATATAGATTGTAGGTGAAATATAAAGTAATAATTTTTTAGCTCCGTTCTCTGATCAGCCAGAATCAGTAAATAAACATAACGGCTTGATTAGGCACTTACTTAAATAGTACACATTTGCTTTTCTCCTTTGAGAACTTTGCATATGCAAGACATTTTTTGGCTGTAATGAACGTGAAAGGCATTGCAGCTCACTTGTGAGGGAACATTTCTTGGGCAGGGAGAGGGAATGGGAGCAATTATTCTGTTGCGATGTTGTGAATCCTGCTTAGTTCTTTCCACCAGTGATTCTAATCAGCCACTCCAGTGTACATCATGTATCAATGCATACATTGCAGTTAAGTGTTTTCTAATAGATCCTTGCCCTTTTTTTGTCAGTAATGTGGATATGATTTATGTCTGTAAGCACTTCCACTTGCAGCCCATGATCCTGAGTTTATGCTTAAAAAAGCCTAATAACTCTGTGTGTGTGGATTTGTTTTGTTCTGTTTCGTTTTTTTTTCCCTATATTTACTTCGATTTCTTTTCAGAGGTTGATCAAAATAATTTAAATTTGGAAACATAATGCATGTATATTACGTTATAATATAGTTTGTAAGGTCAAGTAATTCAAAAGTAAGGAACGTCAGAATAAAAACAAACTGCTGCATTCAATCTTGTTGATGGTCACTGTGACAAAAAGTATGTGGTCATCTCTTCAAGACTGCTCATCTTTGCAAATAGGCAGGTCTTTATTATTCAGGAGCTCTTCAATATTTTGTTTTCTCAGTATTCTCTGAAACAATTGCAGTTATTTTTACAAAGGTGAAACAATGTAGTTTTTCCATAATGTCGTGTCTTAACATACCAGCAGACGACATTTCCCATTTGCTGGGGCAATTGAAGATGTTCCCATTGGCTAGAGAATACAGTACCCACAGCTTGGCTGGTAAGAGGAGTTGTGTGAAATAGTCCTTATTGTCCAAAACTACCTTGCTTAGCTCAGATAAGCTTTGCCTGCATCTTGAGCCAAGACGGTTGGCTTTGCACTGGAGGACAAGGGGTGTTGCTGTGTGCTGTTTTGCTGGCACAATTCTGATGTGATGGTTTCAGCAGGTGCATGCTCAAGAGCAAGATTTGCTGTCAAACAGCTCTTTTTTTCCCTTCTAAATGCCTCCTACATGGTCAGTGGTGGCCGTTGCAGTATGAACTAGTAAAATTTGTCCAGTGTTTTGACCAACCACAAATAGGGCCCTAAAATGGATGTTTTAATTGTACGTGCTTTTTCCAGTTTTGGCTGTAATTTAGAGTTGTACCAGTACGATACATTTTGCAATGCTATTTACCTCAGATTGTATTTAAAAAAAGAAAAGCAATTTTCTTTTAATAGCCTCACAAAAGGTCGAGAGTGCTGTTCAGATTTTGTAACCCAAATACATTGTTATGATAATGATTAACATTTCAATGTGCCCTAGATGTCATGTGGGCATGGGATCATGGGGAGGGGGGGAAGTAACGTGTTTCTTGAAATTGCTTGATCCGTGTTTCCGATTGGTCACAGAAGACTGCTTTCTAGCAGCTACAGTATCAGGGAAGGCTGTAGTAGGTAGTGGATGGCTAAGCTGGCCTAGGTGAATTTAGTTTGTCTTGTGACCTGGAATTGGATGGCTGCTTATAGCAGAGGGACAGCTCTGAGGTAGTTAAGGTTAAGTAATGCTTCCTGTTTAAAGCCTGACTATTCTAAGTTGTCCAAAATGTGAATGTTTTGAAGTTCTTGCTTTCTTGGACACCTGTCAGTGATATGGAAGGCGTGAGCTGCCTGTTGCTTCTCCGGAGAAGCAGCACTAAGAAGTCTATGAGCTCTTCAGCACAGGCAGGCTGAGGTGAGGTGTACTCAGAGGGCAGGGCATACTGCTGAAGCAATGCTTTCTAAGCACAAGATTTGCCTCCTTACCAAGGCAGGAGAGCTGCCCACAGGTGGAGCTGAGAGGTCTGCACGTGCTGCGGTGAGACCTGGCCTTGTGGAGCTGGAGCTCTGGAGAAGGGGACCCTGGGGGAGGAGGAGTTGCAGTAGTTTCCTCTAAACTCTTCATAAACCTCAGTCAATGAGTATTGCCACTGCAGTGTCCCAGGTCCTAATCATGGATTTATTCTTTCCCTTCCCTGGTCCCCCTCTTTACACATGGGTCTCTCTTTGAAAATTAGAAACGTGAACGGATTCTGGGATAATTGCTATGCTTGTTCCTATGTTCCCTTCTCCAGTTCTTCAACCTGTTGGTCCAATGTCAAAGCTTGTTGTCCGCCCTCTTCAGCGCTTCTTCCTTTAGAAATGTCCCTCTGGGTGGCTAGGAAGGTGGGAGGAGACCGTGATGTGATACAGGTTACCAGAGACTTCCCTTGTGTGTTCCCTTGCTGGGATTATCAAAGAGCTTAAGGGCGCTGGTGGAGTGCTGACTGCACACGGAGGGTTGGGGGATCTTTTTGATGGAATGAAGTACTCCCGAACTTGGTCACACCTAGTTTTGGGGGGTCTTTTTGATGGAATGAAGTACTCCTGAACTTGGTCACACAGAGTTAGGGTTGCTCAGCTGTAGTTTTGTGGTGGTGTAGGTTGTGGCAATTGCTTTGAACTTCTGAAGGACAGGAACTGCAAACCCAGGGTGTGTGTTGTTGACAGTATCTGCTTAACTCTGCCCTCTTAGACTGGCATAATGTCCTTACTGCACACACTGGCTCTGTGTTCTCACAGATGCTGGCGAATACTTTTGAAGCACGCATTTTTCAGGATAAAGTATATCATGTCTTCTTTAAGGTGAAACATTATGTTTAGATCTGCAGTAGCATGCAGGATCTGCCTACACTTGTAGGGAGTTTGCCATATTACAAACTGCACGTGAAAGGATATTGTTCTCTTTATGTAAAATATGTTATATGCTTTATAGGATAGAATGTGTGTCCTTATATATCTGCAGGAATGAAAACAGTCACAATGTTTTCAGAAGCGAGCAGGCTACTTCAGGGCAAGCTACTTGTCTTGCTAAATGACTGACACCACCAAAGCACCACAAGCCAAAGCCAATGAGGAAGAAAAGGTTTCAAGCTTTTTCTCAACTTCCCTTTTTAGGAGGGTAAGCTGCTCAGTGTGTTCCCTGGCGAGTGCAAGCCTTTCAGCATTGTGCATAGTTCATGCTTGAGAAGTCCCTCACTAGCTATTGCAGTAGCTGCAAAATCTAGCATTTCTTTGCTAGACCTGACAATAGTGGGTACATGCTTTTGTTGACTTCTCCATTGCCTAATAAGGCTGTTTTTTAAAATTTTCTTCAGTGTTCAAGGCCATAACCACTTCGTAATGATAACCAAAACTACAACTTTGGATTCAGGCCCCTCTGAAGAAATGTTACTCATCTTTTGTGGCAAGTGTGGTCCCATGTAGCTTGGCATGGTTTTGAATCTCTGTTGAAGACAGGATGTCTACACCTTTGCTTTACCAAACGCTGTGTCTTTGCTAAGCAGTTTTACTTGCGGCCCTGAGCTCGGGTCAGGTGGTCAGTAAACCCACAGTTTGCCAGGAGTGCCTATTTCTCTTGCTGTTTATGTCTTGTCGTTTTGTTTTAATTCATGCAATGATGCTCAAAGCAAGAGATCTTCTAGCACAACAGAAAAGGGCCCTGAAACTGTGATCCTGGAGATACCCTTGTCTAAGTTATTTGAAGCATTTGTTTCTGAGTTCTGCTGTGGCAGTTTTGTCCGTTTTTGCCAGAGCTGGTGGATATGTCTTCAGATCTGTGGCATTTCTGTAAGTGGGTGGATCACTGCAATGACAGGTAACTTTTTTTCTTTACTGCAGAGTACAATAGTGACAGTTTTTATGGATCTTGAGGGCATCTTTAGCATCATTTAAATCATGCTAACGCAAAATTGCTGTGTGTGGGTGTGTTGTTTTTTTTTTTTTTCCAGGAAACTTTCGCTGTTTCTTTCTCCATGTGCCTAGATAGCAGGCCCTATTGGATATTCCAGCAAGATGGAATTTGAAATAATCAATTTGTTTGGGGCACTGTGTTTGGGAATTGCTTTTCTCCTAACTTGCTACTTGTTGCAAGAGTCCTGGGGGAGGGAGACAATGATTCAACCTGCTGTGCTTCCCCCCATCCCAGACTGGCCACCTGGTGCGCATTTAAACTTCTCTGTGTAGCCAAGAGGCGGGCAGATGCGCACCCTTGTGACAAGCCTCTGGTAGAAAGGGGCAGTTGTACCCCTCTGCTTTCATGGTGTGTTAGTGCGTTATCTGTGGTAGCGGGTGGATTCTGACTGTGCTTAACCAGTCCGGTTAAGAGCTAGACTTAGTCACTGCTTGACTCCCAGCTTGCTGGACTTTGTCTTGCCCTGGACTTGCTCTGCACTACCAGCTGTGTGGCATGCACTCCTGAATGGCCACTTCGTGTTCATGAAACATGGCAAGAGTTGCATGCAGGCTTTGGTAGCCCCTTAGTAACACAGTAGTAATTCTAACTATGTTTTGATATTATGTGTCTTAAGGGAAGTGATAATATGTGTGAAATACGTCCCACTAAGAATATCTTAGGTGGGCTCTAATAGACAGGTGTCTGAACTTTCCATTTTTCAAACCTGTAATACAGAAGTGTGTTTGTGTTAACGACCCCGATTGTCTCCATAATGGCAGTTTCTTAGCTTGTCTAGATGTTTAACTTGATTTTGAAAGTTTTACATACCTGAGAGTGCACTAAAACTAGGGTGGTTCTTAGACATGGCTTGCTGTAGCAAAACAACTTTGACATTCACGGTTATATTTGATTTGTTTCCAGGACATACTGTTTCTTCATTTCAGGTTTTGTGTTGTATTCCCAGCTTTATAGCTTATTGCCATGGTAAATCTTGCAAATTGTTTTGTTGTTATTTGTCCTTTGAATACCGTTATGCTTGACTATTTTGAAATCACGTAACTCCTGATATGCAACAGAAGTGAAGTGGGTTGATACTGAAATAACCGAGGGTCAAACTTCAGCTCAGCTATTACTGATGTTTGGCTGTGCCTGGTGGGAGCACAAGATAATGCTCAGTATGACTCAGGAGCACAGGCAGGATTTTTTGTTTGAAGGATAGAGGTGGGTGGTGTCCTCTGTCATGGGGTGGATGTGTGGCTGTCTAGTTAGGGGAGCTGCATGCTGTGGTTACTGGCTGGCTGTGTCGGGGGTACGTACAGTCATCCCGCTCAGCTTGCGTGTTGTTTACATGGGCTGTGGGAACCTTTCGAAAGGGTGCTGGGAATGACTGGAAAAACAAAAGCTTGTTTGGTGGCACAAAAGGAATGTTAACGTTTTGGTCCTTCTCATTCCTATTGTTTGTTTACACTGCAGTGTGGTGGGAACAAAATTGATTGCGTAGGTTAGGCACGACCTAACAAAGATTAAAAAAGAGAAACTTGAAATTGAAACAATTTACCCTTCCTTCATAAAATCTTTTTGACCTTTGCAAAGATTGAGCGTTCCTGAAATGTTCTGCTCGCTTGTCCTTTACGGGGTTGTCATTTCATATTGCATTTGACCTGCTTAGTTGCTGCTGAAAGGAATGGTTCCAAACAGCTTCTCCCACCCCCAACCTCTTCCTGTGCTAGCTATTGGTTTAATCTGACTTTTTGGTAATTAATTTTATGCTGTTGGTTTTCTACCATTTTAGTTGCTGAATTTAAGTGAGAAGGGAACTAAAAATCAAATTGAGTTGGCTCAGTGTGACACGGGATGTGCGTTAGAGCTGGCACAGGGGATGCACAGCTGGTAGTGAATCCTTTGGGCTCTGGCTGGCCATTAGATCAGCTTAACTGTGCCCTGAAACCTCGCGGTTGTGGTTTGATGATCTTCTGAAGCCGGTGTGGCGTATGTGCTGCAACCAAAAGGGCTGATCTTGCCCCCCTGCCACCCACCTTTTTGGCTTTTGTGGTTGTGCTGTCCGCTTCTCAAATCCAGCTGGTTGTGAAACAACATGAGTGCTAGTGCTGCCTGACTTCTTAGCCTTTTGGGTAAGGGGAGAGTGGGATTGCCCCTTTTAACAGCAAGACAAATTTAAGTAATCTAAAAATGTTTATAACCCATATACTAAACTGCAGAAGTATTGTTCTGTGTATCATACTGTAAACTGTATGCATGACAAAAAACACCGTCAGCTAGTACTGCCAATTCAACCTACAAAATTGAGCATGCACTTGATCTTCAAAGGTTTTTCCCTGGAGTTCTCTTCATATCACAGTCATAGCTGTGCCAATCTGGACAAACTAATCCTTTTATTCAGTAGAGCTACATTTAACACAGTGATCAAAGCTACAGCGTGCAGAAATATTAGTATTCAAATCTGTAAAACACAAGGGAAACAAATCGTTCTATGAGCAGCAGAGCTAACAAAACCTAGTTTCCTGTGGATTTGTATCCTCTTGTCTGCTGCTGTATCCCACCACCACAGTAACAGGGTCCTTATTACTGTCCTATTATCTTCTGTGAGCTCCCTTATCACAATATGCTCAGATCCTGCAGCCTGACTACTATACTACTCCCCATATAACCTACCAGGCTTTTTTTTAGTTTGCTAGCTGGGCTAAAGGCAGCATGTGCTGTGACTATTGCAGAGCTATGTGTATGCTTGCTGGCTGCTGCCAAAGAGGAAAAAAAATCATATTCAAGAATTCTACTGATTGTATATTTGAGAGTTAACTTTTGTGCTATTCTCTCTGCCTATTAGTTGCCATCTCCAGAAAAGAATTAGGATTCCATTATAGGACACGTATCTTTTTGTCTTCAGAATCGCTTTTTGGAAAGGTGTGTAGTGCCACTGAAAAGTTTCACGTATAAAACTTCTAGTAGTTCACTATTCTTCAAGATCAGTCTTAATTGTTGTTACAGCTTATGCTGTTTAGTAAAACATGTAATCCTTTTAAAAAGTATGTTAGGTTTGTAGTTTAAGTCTTTTTTTTTTTTTTTAACCAAGTTTGGGGATCTGAGCAATTGTATGGAAATGTGTTGTCTCGTATTAATCGTGAATTTCACAGTAATATGTTATTCGTGATGTTTTAACCCTGTAGTTTAGTTGAATATAGTCTTGTTACAAAACTCAGGTTGAACCAAAAGTTCTCAGTGTTTTTTCTATACCTTTTCCTGTGTATTATTCTGCATCTCTCAGTTACAGTTAACATACCTGATCTTTGTGATGCTTTTTGGCATCCCCTTTAAGATGACTGTTGTCAACTTTCACCTTTTCTAAACTGTTTTAGGTTAATTAGCATTGCAAACCATTTTTTACCTTGTGTGCCTACTTGGAGTGCTGTGTATTTGCAAAGTGCCTACTTGGAATGCTGTATTCAATTTGTAATGTACCAATTGTAATATTCTCCAAAACATTTTATATACATCCTAACATTTTTTTTTTTAACTGAATATCATTCTTCAATGGACTATCCGGAGTGAACACGTCTCTTTCTGAATTCGTTGTTAAAATCCAAAAAGTTGATGACTAGGATATTTACCTTGACATGCAATACCTTGTCGATTGTTCTTGTTGTCTGTAATGTATTTCCCTTTTTATCTAGCTTGGTTAGACTATCTGAAGTCTTACAGTTCCTTCTCTTGTCTTGTCCTTAATAATTCTCATGTGAGTGAGTTTTGCCACTTTTTGCTTTCTGGACCGTTAGGGAATATGTGAAGTAGTTCTAGTACAGAACCCTGGCCTTCTGCTGTTAACCCTTTTCTGCAAGTTAACAGACCACTTACTGCTTTTTCTTTTTATGCTTTGCTGCTGGCATCTAAACACAAATAATGTTTTCTCCTAACACCAAGTTTAATTTTACTTGATGGCCTCTTGAGACTTTGGGGGAGGCTTTTTGACAGTCAGTTTTTCAGCAATTTCTCCTTAGTTCACTGTTGTTGTTGTAAGGTTCTACTAGCCTAAAAAAGCATAGTTTCCTTTCTAGAAACCATGCTGTGTATATTCTCTGATATAAACCTGCGTACGTTTTACAATAGTATTCTCTAAACAATTGTTTCGGCTAGCTTGCTGATGCATAAAAGGCTTGTTTGTTTCTAACACACTAAATCATATTTACTGGCTCTTTTAAATGTAAGTAAGTATTGTGTTTTCTCACGCTCTAATATTAGATATTTTTAGTAGGAGGTTAATGTAATTTTTTAATGTTTACAAATTAATTTTTTTCTCTCGCTCCTCTGACATAACGCAGTTCTGATTTCTGCTAATAAAATGAGAAAATGCAAAAGTACCAGATTTTCTCCAAATGAGGGGTTAATGGTTTAGGTTTCTTAGCTCTGTTGCACTCCCCCAAATTGTGTAGTGGAGTGCTGGCAGCTGAGAAACGCATGTGGTCAGGTAGTCTTTCTTAGTCTTTGAATTTAGGATATAGGAGGTCTTGAATTCAGATGACAGAAACACTGCGAGATGTGCAGTGGAGAGGGAACAAACAGGAGTATTGAGGTCTCCCTAATTAGTGAACAGGCTGATGCCTGTGACTTGCTCTTCCGTCTATTTTTTGTATCCCTTTTCAGGAAGGAAAACAACCTGCAAACCCAACCCAGAGTAACGCATTTAGCTTTTCTGAGGAGAAAAATGGCATCCAGGACTGTTTGGTAGTAGACCATTCTGTTGCCCACTAAAAGCTTGTGCAGACACAGTGTTGTTGTGGTTTAACCTGGCAGGCAGCTAAACACCAC
>VYZW01007282.1:0-12958 GCA_013401315.1 Balaeniceps rex
GTGGTGCTTAGTTGCTGACTGGGGCTAAACCACGACAAGAATTAAAAAGTTTTGTTGTGTCCCTGTATGCATAACTTAGTTTTAATTCTTTTATATGATTATAAAATATACCCAATTAAGTTGTCTGTCTTTAAATTAGTAAAGGACATAAAAATATTTTTCTGACTTTATTACCTTTTTTCCCTTCATGACTTCAAAATTTATAAATTCCCCAAATGTTGCATAATTTAATGCTGAACATCATGATATTGAAAATGTCCTTTAGCTGTCCTACGTGGTAGTTAGCTTTTGAGAGTACACTTCATGAGAGCTGTAACTGCACTGTAATCTATGAAAACTATGAAGTGTTTTAATAGATATTCAGTATCGGTTATAGCTGCGTTTTTTTCCCCCCAGATTTTCAGTAAAGTGTTAGCATGTATTGCATTAGTATTGCAGTATATATTGAAACTTTAACATTATGAAGAGGAACATAACACACCTTTCAGAGCTGAGGAAGGGGAGAGTTTTGAGAATAGTGATGAGAGAGATGATGCTTTGTTTAGGTATCCAGTACTCTATTGCAAGATGGAACTGGTGTGGGCTTTAGGACAAATTTGGCCTTGTGAGCTTATGAAGTTCTTTTTGGTTTCAGAGGTGGGGAATTTGCCTTGCTCAGCAGCTCAGAACCCTTCATAGCTCTGCAGCCATCAGATAAAGTGGCCTATAATGGGCACTGCTTGAGAGCCAAGTATAAGAAACCCCAGTTGGCTACTTTTGCACTATCCTATTTAATAATTGTGTCCTGGCAGTGCTAGGGTGAAAATATTTTGAATATTATTCTGTGAGGGGGGGTGGGAAATGGCTGATCAGTGAATGAGATGTTAAATTTGAAAATGTGAAAGAACTATTCTAGTGGTTACTCAGATTTTTTTTTTTTTTTTTTTATTAGAAGTACAGAAATAGTCTTTATTTTGACTTTAAGTCATTAATTCCTCTGGGTGTTACAAGTGTTACCTTTGAGGACAGTTCTTGTAGTAAGTGGTTTTTAATCATAAGTTAAAATATACTATTGTAGGTGCAAGACATTAAGGCTTCCTTTATACTGTTAAATGTAAACTGTTTATACTGCTAATGTACTATTAGGACAGTGAAACATGAAATTTCAATTAAGTTGCTGTTTGTAAAGTTTTTGTAACTTTGTTCCTTCTTAGGCCTGGAATGATATAAATACAGCATGAAGAGCCAGCAGTGTTTGACACTGCATCAAAACATGAGTAGCTTCTTGAAACTTTTCCATGTGCAGCTTGTTGTGGCATGAACAGGGAGGAAGTCTTTGGGGAGTTTAGCTGTTTGATTTATACCAAATGTTTACTGAACATGTGTAAATTGCAATCTCAGAGGCTTGATCTGGCTGAATGTAGACAGTGTTATGGGACTGCAGGCTATCTTCTTTTCTAAGTGCCAGGTCCTAATTTGAAAGCTGAGACCCAACAGTTAACACAGGAGGAAAAAAAGCTTTGATGTCCATTGCTGGCCAAACACTTTTTTCTTCCAATTTTGTTCTCAAAAGATAAACTTTGTCAGAAATCTCTCCCCAAAAATGCTCACGAGGACATATTGAAAGCAAAGTAGAGAGAGTGGAGAGTTTCAACTGAAACACCAATAGGTTTTGATTGCTCTCTAGAAGTCATTCCTTTATGAAGAGTGGGATGGATAGTGTTCTCCTTGATCAAGAAATCAAAAAAACCTCAGGCCAACAAACATAGTTTAAGGCATTTTTTTTGTTGCATTTTTGCTTAATTTTCTGAGCCAGTGGTGTGATCTTAGGAAGTACTCAACAAAGAGCAGGAAGTACAACTGTTACTATCAAATAACACTCGGGATGAATTATTACCAGAAAGTGTACAATTAGTATTATTCGCATTTAGAAAAGGGCAATATGAAGTGCATATAGGCAATAATTTGTGATAATCTATGGAAAGCTTATCTTGAAATGAAAAGAGCTTATCCTTTTTGTGCAGCAAAACAAAGGCTCTTGGGTATTTGATTGGGAATGCATACCTGGGAGAGATAAATGAAGGATTACGTTGTGCTTGAAGACGGGTATAATTGATCGGTAGTAAATTCAGACTAAAAACTAGAAAGGTTCTAATCTTTGGGACTGAAAAACTGAAACAGCCTTTCAGTAGGAGTGGTAGTGATACAAAAATTCGCGGATACTATTCTTCAAAGTCCGAACCTCCCCATAAGAGGAAACAGAGTATTCAGAGAGTTCCCGAAATAAAACTCAATAGCAGCAAAGTTACTATTAAGCAGGCATCCTTTATTACAGCTCTGGGCAGCACTGGGGATCGTTCCACTATGAGTGCTCCAGTGATTTGGCAAACTTTCAAAGATTATATGCTATAAAGTCATACATAGTCATAGGATTTCTGAGAATTCATCTACATAAACATGAGATTTCCTGGAAACTCATTAACATATGCAGATGTTCAATCCGGTGCATAGTCGTTCTCTTTGGTGGTCTTCGGGGGTCCTCTGGTGGTCTCGGATAGTCTTCCTCACCTGTCCGCTAGTTGAACTTTGGGCCTTCTTTGCCCATATATAGTCACTGAATTGGCTCATCAGTCCTTTGGCCTCGGACTATTACAAGGGGTTGGTTTAAACTAGTTCCTTGAGTGCTTATCTCAGCGGCGCTGATGTCCTGAGTCTGTTATCAGTGATTTTTACATAGGAAGCTGTCCTGGTTTTGGCTGGGTTAGAGTTAATTTTCTTCCTAGTAGCTGGCATAGTGCTGTGTTNCCTGGGTTTTGTTTTTCTCTCTTGTTCTCCTTTTCATTGCTATTATTACTATTATTATTTTATTTAAATTATTAAACTGTTCTTATCTCAACCCGTGAGTTTTCTTACTCTTGCCCTTCTGATTCTCTCCCCCATCCCACTGGGGAGGGGGAAGGGTGAGCGAGCGGCTGTGTGGTGCTCAGTTGCCGACTGGCGCTGAACCACGACAGTGGTTTAATCAAAAGTAGTAGCATTTTACATGAACGGAAGGGTAGTGTTTACGTACATGTATGCACATGAATTTGATTAAAATATGCAACATATTGCTTCAGAAATTATGCTTTTCTTGTGTTAAACTTTTTTATAGTCAAAGTTTTTTTAATTGCCTCATTTTAATACATTTGTGACTATAGCTAGTGAAAGAACTCTTCTTCTCATTTGCTGTATCCTTCAGGATTTTAGAGTTGATAGACATTTCCTATTTTTTTTTCTCTAGCTATAAACAAGTTGACTGCAGCCATTAAGAAAATACTATTCCTGCACTTGTAGATTAAGCTACTGCTGTCAAGACTAAGAGAATGCTGTAATAGATGCTGATTCTAAGAATCTAGATTTTATTTTTCAGTAGCTGCTTAGTTTTTGTATTTAAGTGTAGATTAAGTCACTTGCTGTATTTTTTTAAAATTAGACAAATATTAAGTTTTTAAATTTAGCAGTCTTAAGAAGAAATAAAAATGTAAATGTATATAAATGTAAATACTTATCTTCGTCCCAGTCTTTATCAGCTCTAGTTTGTTTTTTAATGTTGAACTAGACTGTTGAAATTAAGAAAATATGTGTGTGTATATATATATAACGGTTATAAATAAGTGAATAGTATATTTATAGCTATTTTGTATGTTTGATATGCATATGGAATATTGTGCACTTGTTTTGTGTATGTATGTAAATATAACATATGTGTATGTATGTAAATATATGGTAACTAACCATATCAAATAAGTGGATTTCTTAATTTTCAAGAAAACCCTCCTTTCATCCATTCTTATGTCCTGAAGATGCAAAAACCTTAAATTAAGCCACAGAAACAACGTAGTGGAACTAGCCTTCACACCAAATATGTACAATTTTTCTTCATATGAAGTTAATGTGGTCTATGATAGTGGGCACTTCTGCTCTTCTGCAGAATCAAGCCTGCCTGTCTCTAGCACAGAGAAATGTTTCATTCCTGAAGTTGCTTTCTCAAGCTAAACTTTAAGCAGTCTTTTTTACTGTAGAGTTCATTGGAGGAAAAAAATTACACCTTTTTCTTAATTTTACCAGTTCAGGTAGAAGCTGAACCAGAGGTGCTTTTGGCATTATGGGACACTGTTTCCTCAGCTTCATTTTTCTGAAATGCTTTTCCTGTTCCTGAAGGTGTTGGAGGTACTTCTGGGTAGGGAAAACCAAGAGTTTACAGAAAGCTCTTTTCTTCTGTCATGCTCTTTGGGTGTATAGTTGTGGAGTCCAGTGGTCAACGTAGCAGGATACAGTTTTCTTCTCTATTGAGAGCTTTTGCCCCTTACAAATCAAATGTATGACAGATGGAGTTTCTTTTAGACTGTGTTAATCTAGTTTTGTAAGAAGCTCGGGATGGAATGATGTCACTTCGGGGACAGAGAAAGAGGTGGATATTTACAGGCTTTTTTAGTGAAAACAAACTTTTTTAGAGTTTTATATGATAAAATGATATGTGTTGACTCATTGCTTGTATACATATGCATACGTTTACAGAACTCTTTTCTCTTCTAGGATCCTTCTGTTACACAAGTGACAAGAAATGTTTCTCCAGGGCTAGATGAGTACAATCCTTTCTCTGATTCAAGAACAGTAAGCACATTTATTTATTAATAATGCTGTTAATCTTTTTAGGTAAGATTTGTGGGGTATTGTTTTCAGAGTTTGGGACTGATGTAAAACATACAAATTGGGGTATGAGAGGCTGGAGAGCAGCCCCGCAGAAAGAGATCTGGGGATTTGGGTTGATGGCAAGTTGAATATGAGTCAGCAGTGTGCCCTGTCAGTCAAAAGGGCCAACCGTGTCCTGGGGTGCATCAAGCACAGCACAGCTAGTCAATCGAGGGAGGTGATTGTCCCCCTCTACACTGCAGTGGTGTGGTCCCACCTCGAGTACTGTGTGCAGTTTTGGGTGCCTCAATATAAGAAGGACATCAGACTACTAGAGTGTGTCCAGAGGAGGGTGACCAAGATGGTGAAAGGTCTTGAGGGCAAGACTTATGAGGAGCAGCTGAGGTCACTTGGCTTGTTCAGCTTGGAGAAGAGAAGGCTGAGGGGTGACCTCATCACAGTCTACAACTTCCTCAAGGGGGGCAGCGGAGGGGGAGGTGCTGATCTCCTCTCTCTGGTGACCAGCAATAGGACACAAGGAAATTGAATGAAGCTGCGTCAGGGGAAGTTCAGATTGGACATTAGGAAAAGGCTCTTCACTGAGAGGGTGGTCGGTCACTGGAACAGGCTCCCCAGGGAAGTGGTCACGGCTCCAAGCCTGTCAGAGTTCAAGGAGCATCTGGATGACGCTCTTAGTCATATGGTTTAGTGTTAGGTAGTCCTGCGAGGAGCAGGGAGTTGGACTCAATGATCCTTATGGGTCCCTTCCAACTCAAGATATTCTATGTCAAGGGCTAGCTAGAGGTAATGGAAGATGTGTCAGGATAGATAGTCTCATAAAGTATTTGGAGGATTCAGTGGGTAGGTTGACTTAAGTAAGATTTGACCCCTTAAGGAAAGGGGGGCAAAACAGAATTGAGTCTTTCCTCTGTTCAGTAAGACTTCTGGTAGTCTGTCTTTATGCTTTTCTAAATTTCACTTGCTTTAAAGTGTGTGGATGTGGTATGCTTCCTCAGCGTCTTGCTTTTGATTTCCATTGCACTTATGAAAGTGCTGTTCAGAATAAGAAAAACATTGCATTTAAGCAACAGTCCACAGGCTATGAATAGTTGTGCTGTACTAAAAGGAATAATTTATGTCTGAGAAACACAGTTGTTTTTTGCCTCTAATTTCTGTAGTTTTAATTTACCTTGTGCTTATTTTCACCCGGGGGGGAAGTACAAGGAATGGGGTAGTAGATTCATACTGTAACATCATTTCTCAGTGGTTACTTTTGATAGTGAAGATCTTGTGCAAGATCTGCAAAATGTATGGATGATCACTGTCTGTCAGTATAACTTATAGACATTCAAATACTATATTTTTCAAACATATGCTTATATTACCTATGGCAAATCTGGTAGTGCTGATAGGGAATGTTGGTATTTGAATCTTTGCAATGCAACAGTAAGGTTTCATAATGTTAAAATGCTAGACTGGAAGAAGCTGCTGCTTTTTTTTTTTTTTTGAGCTAGCAGCAATATTAAATAATTTTCCAAAATTTTTTTCTCCTAACTCACAATACCACAAATTGTATTTGATTTATTTTTCTAAAGCTTGAAGAGTTTCAAAATTGCTTTGTACAGACAATAAGTTATAAATGTCAGGTAGGTCTGTTTTAAAAACAGTAGGTCTTGTTTAAAAAAAAATCTAGAGCTACTCTGACTTTTTTTATTACTTATCTACTTATTTTAACATGCAGCTCTGTGGGAAAAGGAAAACTGAAGTATATGGCTAAGGTTATCTGGCTTCTAACAGTCAGCTGTGCATATATAAAAAAATTCTAATTGCTTATTACAGATGTTACTCATACAAAAAATTGGGAGGATGGGGGAAACCTTGAAGTCAGTGTTCAGATCTACTGAATATGTCCTATGTTCATGCACTGTGATTCAATTAATAATCTATGGGAAGTTACCAAATTCATAAAAACTGTCTATTGAATGAGCAGTTCTGTCTGCAGAGGAAAAAAAAGGAACTTGTGCAGGCTTTTTTTCAGTAAAGTATATATTCAGCTAAGAGTGCAGTAATAATCAACCTTTAGATTATACTCCCCTTCCTCTTTCTGTATATTGTAGATGCTGAATATGTGTCCTGGTTTCAGCTGGGATAGAGTTAATTTTCTACCTAGTAGCTGGCATAGTGCTGTGTTTTGGATGTAGTATGAGAAGAATGCTGATAACACACTGATGTTTTAGTTGTTGCCAAGTAATGCTTACCCTAGTCAAGGACTTTCTTTTTCAGCTTCCCATGCTCTGCCAGGTGCACAAGAAGTTGGGAGGGGGCACAGTCCAAGATAGTTGATCCAAATTGACCAAAGGGCTATTCCATACCATATGATGTCATGCTCAGTATATAAACTGGGGGGAGTTGGCCGGGGGGCAGCGATCGCTGCTCGGGGACTGGCTAGGCATCGGTCGGTGGGTGGTGAGCAATTGCATTGTGCATCACTTGCTTTGTATATCCTGTTATCATCATTATTATTATTATTTTCTCTCCCTCTGCTGTCCTATTAAACTGCCTTTATCTCAACCCATGGGTTTTACTTTTTTTTTTCCCAATTCTCTCCCCCATCCCACCAGGGCAGGGGGAGGGTGAGCGAGTGGCTGTGTGGTGCTTAGTTGCCGACTGCGGTTAAACCACGACAATATGTAAAAAAGTATTCCATAATTATATGGATTTGCAGGAATGTGCTTAGATACCTGAGGATATGCTCACAATTCCATGTGCTTACCTCTTTTTCCTACCAGCTTTGTGTGCAAGAGAAGGGCATACTATACGTGTACAAATGTATGCAGCAGGAGTAAGGGAAGATAAAGTGGAATTGAATGTCTTTAAGGATTGGATGAACAGAGGTAGAAAGCAGGGTCTGTGAATATTAGACTTGGAGGATTACAGTGCCCATCAGGGTAGGGATAGAAATTACTCTGTATTTTTTGTGCTGCTCAGAGCAAAAACATCCAGATATTTTCCAGGGGCTTGGATTTGCTGCTGTTCTTTGTTCTACCTTTGGGAAGCTGAGCCACCTTGAAGAGTTTTGTGCAGGTAATCCCACTTCTAACATTTGAAAACTATAATGGCACCAGCAAGCAGAAAGGATATGCTGGTGGTAGCAAAATATGTCCTGGAGATTTGTGCTCTTCAGTTTGAGAATCACTGGCCTGTAAGACTTTAAATGATGTTTGTGTTTCACTACAAGTAACAGTGTGTAGTTGTAATTTTTAAGGAAACTGAGAATGGTATGCTTCAATTAGAAATCCAAATTTTTCCTGTTTATACGTCTTAGATAATGCTAAGATGGTATCTGAGCATTAACACACCATTAACCTTCTTCCCCTCCTTCCCTCCAAATTCAAGTTAATAAAACATTTTGGACTGCACAAATATTTCTCCATTGCAAATCCAGGCAGGGATATGTTTCTTCTGTGAGAAAGTGACTTCAAACGCCCAATACTGACATTGATTATCTTAGCTCAGTTGTGTTCTCCCTTTGCCAAGGGAGATGCTGCCTATCAAGTCTTTCTTGGTTATCAGGATAGGACAGAAAAAAAAAAAGTAAATTGTATTCCCCCCCGCATTTTTTTTTTAAGTATTTCAGTGCATTCACCTTTTCTCTGTCAACTTACATCCTTCACATCTGCAGTGGGAAATTTGGTAGGAAAATAACATGTAAGACATAATGAGGAAAATGAGTGGACATAGGAGACTTTAGGTCTCAAGTGTCACCACCTTGATATCTAACATGAGAAAACAGGAGTCTTTCTTTTTTGGCTTCTTATCAAATTTCAAAGCTTGTCTTATTTTTGATTGTTAAACCAAACAAAGTTTTCAGTGAATGGTATAAATGTCAGACTAAATATCGTTGCTTGCATCTTCAGTGATTTGGTCTCCAGCTCTAACAGTCACCATGAAGAGGGCTGTCTTTTTTCATGTTTCTGAAAACAAGGAACAGATGAGATTAGACAATTAGTATTTCTGCTTCATCATTTAATGAAACTACTGTTAAAGAAGGCTTTTAAACTCTTCCAGCTTCTACAAGTATTGCTAATGCAGGTTGAACTCCTCTGAGCACTGTGTGTGTGTATGTATGTATAACATGTATAGACACAATAATACATATAGCATGCACTTTCGAACTGATAACATTAAAATTTTGAAAAAGTTCATTGCTAGAGGTGTTTGTTTGTTGTTGGTTTTGAGAGGCATATTTCAATGGATTTTTTTTTTCAGTAAATTCCTGGACAGCTCTTCTCCTTCTGTCTTGCATCCACACACAGTGAAGTGTTTATAGGAAATCAGATTGATCAGCTACACCTGGCTTTTTAAGTCCCCCCCCATCCTGTCCCCCCACCCCAGTGAATAAACTACTTCACCCACATGGGAAAATCTATTCAAGAGAGAACTTCTTTTGAGCATTTATCTCCAGCCAAGCTCTTCTCTTCAGGAGGGGTCATACTAGTTTGCTTTTTCTCCTAGTGCAGCTGTGACAGCAAGGCATGAAATAAAAAGATCTATCCCAGAAGTACCATTTGGGGTAGGGACAAAAAGGGGTGCTGTACAGAGAGGTTGGTTGAATTTCAGGATATAAGTATTTTATCGTAATCTGTCAGTGAGGGTCAAAGACCATGGATCTGTGAAGTAAAGTCTCTCTAAAAACAGTTGACTTGGTTCCCCTGGCCAAATGTGGGTGGTATATCATGATATGATATTATTCAGTGATGGCTGGAGGTTATCGCAGTCCTCACAATACAAGTCTGAGTAATTAGTGTTAGAGTTACACCCTTAAGATGACAGAATTGCCAACCATCTGTCTTGCTGCGAATGTCTTGTCAATCCTATCTAGGCTGTAAGTCAGTCAGGTATCTCTTTTCCATACCCAAATCCCTAAGCCACTGTCACGATCCAAACTGGACTGTCCAGGGAGGATCGTGGTGGTTCTGTGATTCCCTTGGGCTAAATTAAGGTGAACCAACGCCAAACGATTGATTAAACACTTTATTGATGGCAAAGAAACAACCTGAACTTGGAAAGCGTAACGGTAGGCAACCTGAACCAGGAAAGCGCAATAGGCAACGTGGGTTCTAATTGCAAATACTTATAAGCTTGCAGAAAGGAAAGGAAGAAAAGGAGAGAGATATCACCACCCTTGGATCCCGCGATGTCGATGTAAACGTGGCAGTCCTCCGGTGGTGTGCGCGCTGCTCTCGGAGCACAGGGCCTCCGGCTACACCAGCGCTGGCCCCGGGTGGGAGAGGCAGGTCTGGAGTGGCAGCAGCGTGGAGTCCTCCGATGGTGGGGGGCGCGCACATGGCTCGTCAGAGTTGTGTCTTTTATAGGCTACTCCCTGCCTCTAGTCTCGCCCCCTTGAAGACTTGTTCCAGAATGTTCTTCATCTTCTGCNCCCCTTGAAGACTTGTTCCAGAATGTTCTTCATCTTCTGCGCAGGCGCCAATGTGGGGGGGGTGGGTGGTCACAAGGGGTCTTTCAGGTGGTCATGAGCCCCTTCCCCAAATGAACTCCGCATGACCTCCGGTCATACAGGGCGAGTTGCTAGGCACATCAGCAGATGAAACTGCGCATCCTCCAACATGCCTCTGCTGGGCTTCTTGCCTATGGTGCTATGCAAACCCCAATTTGTTGCTATGGGGACCTTAACTTGCCTCTATACAGACCCCAACCTGTCCCACCACAATGTTTGAGACATTAACTCTTTCAGTCTCTCACAGCCACCAATAACACTTGGACAGGCAACCAACACCCCATGGACAGACAGGTATGACAAAATAAGTGCCAAATCATAGGTTGCAAGGGACCTCTGGAGGTCATCTTTTTCAATCCCACCTATTCTAAGTTGGTCACTAAGTCACATTGCTCAGCATCTTGTCCTGGTGAGTTTTGAATATATCTAGGGATGGAGATCCTGTGACTTCACTGGGCAACCTGTCCCAGTGTTTGGCAGTTCTTGCACTGAATTTTTTTCCCCCTAATATCTAATTAGTTTGCTGTGTTCCAACAAGTAACATGCTGTGTAATAAAAGCAGCAGCATCTTTTCTCAGTAATAGCATGTATATGCTGATCAGTAAGGGAATCAAAATGTATCGGTTTCATTTCTCATACATAGTAAATTATGTATTAATTAGGGCAGAATTCTACAGCATTAGCCTGATATGTGGATAAGACAGACTTTGCTTCAGTAAGTATGAGATTAGGAAATGAGAGAATTCTTACAGGGTGACTGTGACCTTCTTCTCAGGTAAGAAACACCGATCAAGTCTTGTTTTAAAATTTTCATTATGCCTGATGTGGGGCCAAGTCTTCTAGGTTCCAGAAGGATGAATTGAACTGTTAAATTTGAGAGGGGAAGGAAGAGGCTTGACTTCTGCTGCCCTGAAGCCACCTGAGAAGCCTATGTCTACCCATCTACTTCTGAGACAAAAGAAGGCACAGTAGTTTTTGGGATGCTCTGGTATGAACTGCATAAGATGTTCATCAAGGTTAAAGGAGTTACCTGGCAAATGCCAGATTCACTGGTTTCTTTCAAAGCTGCCTCAGCAATTTTTATTCCTATAAATCCTATGTCAGTAAAAATCAAAATAACATAGAGAGACAAAAGTATACTGAACAATGAGAATTCCTGTTCTGCTTATTTAATAGTTATGGATCTCAGTGTCTTTATGAAATGTCTGTTACTTCTCAAAACTCGTTCCTGCAGTTACCTAGTTTGACATCTTCAGGATTTTGATAGTTATTGACCAAGTATGTCTCTCCCACTTGCATTTTTTGTGCTGATAAAACATTTGAGCTGACCTTAGAAAGTGGATGTTTGCTTTTGGTTCTAAATAGCAAATCAATTGCTCCTATAACTAGCTCTAATCTGACCACTTGGTAATAGTGTTTCCTCAGTAAGATTTACATTTACTATATACAATTTTTGTCTGTATTAAATTGATGTCCCTTGCCAACCTTTTTAAAACCTAAATCTGAGCTATTGCAGAATGGCTTAAAAATGCCTCCAATTTTAGACTTCTTGCATCAGCACTTATGCCATTCAGACAATTTTTCAATACAACAGCTTGCAAATACTTCTCAATTTCAGACTGTAAAGAACCTACTGTATGCTAGCTAACATACCAATGAGGATTTTTATTGGAATTGTTTTGGAGCTTTTTTTTATGAAGATAGTTTGATTCTTAATTGAGCTAACTTCAGAGATGGCAATTAGAGCAAACCTGTGCTTACTGTATATTTGGAAATTGATGTGAGACACTTGTGCAAATAAACTTGTGGAATTTTGCTTTGTATTACCTTTTTAATTGTACAAAGAACCATCTGCCTTACTGTTTATCTACTAGCCAATAAATATTTCTTTGACTTTTATTGAGTATGTTTTAATTGCATATGTGAAGCAATATTTGTTTTGAGTAACCTGTTTGCATTAAGGCTATTCTCCCTGGTTCTTGTTTATTTGCCTTGTATGCATTTTTATTGAACTTCTGGGGTTTTTTTCCAGTGCTTTTCCTTTTTTCTTTTTTTTTTTTTGTTAATGATTTTTCTAAGGAAGCTGGATACTTCTATTTGTTTCATGTTAAGCAGCTGTGGGGTTTTTCTTCGCTGCTGCTCAGCTTTGATTAGGGTTATAAAAAATGAGTACTTCAGTTCGGTAGGAAGACTTAGTGCAACCTGCGTTTAAAATGATTGCATACTACAATGTTTTCTTCATTAGGTGTTCTTGATCTGTAGAATCATAGAATGCTTTGGGTTGGAAGGGACCTTTAGAGGTCATCTAGTCCAACCCCCCTGCAGTGAGCAGGGACATCATCAACTAGATTGGGTTGCTCAGAGCCCTGTCCAACCTGACCTTGAATGTTTCCAGGGATGGGGCCTCCACCACCTCTCTAGGCAACCTGTTCCAGTGTTTCACCACCCTCATCATAAAAAAATTTCTTAGAAGATGGTTTATAATACCTGTGCCTGTTGTGCATTGAATTATGATCTTTAAATAATAACCTGGAAAAATAAGCACATTAAAGCAAAATTGAACTTCCACCATTAGAGGTAGATTTGAGCACTGACACTTTGTTCCCCTGTGCACACGTTATGAAGGTAAGATTTCATTCTTTATATATATATCAACCTAGCAGAAATTCTGGAGTGATACCCAGCAAAAACAACCGATGTTGCGGCAGATACATGATTTTTCTTATCCTGTCCTTACTACCTCTGACTCTCTTACAAGCTGTCCTGGTTTCAGCTGGGTTAGAGTTACTT
>VYZW01007287.1:0-41316 GCA_013401315.1 Balaeniceps rex
CCCACCCCGCGTCACCCTGCCTGCCTGCCCTGGGACAGGGTCCAGGCGCCCACCCCACTGTGAGCTCCCCTCTCTGTACTGGAGGCTTACCCCATGGAGGTGATTATGGGCCAACACAGCCATTCCCCCCCTATCCAAGAAGGAACCTGGGACAAACAGGGGACAAACAGGGCACAAACAGCACCGTAACACCAGGAACAAGGGCAGCCCCCAACCAGGCCAGGGCTTCTGCGTTCGTGCCCCCGCAGTGGGCTCCGTTATTCCTCGCAGCAGTGCCAAGCCCACGGGCAGCCACAGCAGGGCTGGGAAGATGCCAAGCTCACAGAGCAATAACGTGGTGCACCCCACCAGCACCCACATCCCACGTGGAGACAGCGCTCACCATTAGCCATTCCTCCTCAGAGCTCTCTTCTTGCCCTCTCTGCTCCTGCTAAAGCCTCCCACAAATGTGGATGATTTGGTTAATTAGGGTTTGAGGACGAAAGAAGCCAATTCCCTCATCAGGGCTGACTCCCTTCCAGGGCAGAATTGTTGCTTTTCTCTATCCATCACTGCTTGGTCCAGGCTGCCATCAGCCTTGCTGGTCACAGGGCTTAGGGGACGCGGGCTGCTGAAGCGGAGTGTCCTGTGCCCTTGATCTGTTGCGTGACAGCCGACGAGCATCACCCGAGTGATTCAGTTATATTTTCTGCATCTGACAGCGGTTTTCAAGCAGGGTTCGGCAGCGTGTCCTCCATTTTATAGATGGGGAAACTGAGGGGCGAAATCAGGGGTAAGGAGCCGAGCACAGCACTGAATCCCCGGCTGATTTAATGCCGTGGGCTCCCCTATTAAGTGTTCTTGCCTGAATTGGCTCCGTTTGTGCAGGATGTTGCCAGGAGAAATGTCAATAGCTCTCCTGGCTTGGGTGCCTTATCGGTTCCACTTGCAACTTCCACCCCTTGCTGCAGCCCAGCACTTCTGCTGATGGAGATTTCTGGCTGCCTCCTACCGCTCATTTGCTCCGGGATGTGGATTTATAATTTCATTGCAGGCACAAGCATCTCAGGCTTCCCCATTTGAGTTTCATCCCCAGCCTCATCCCTGGATCTGCAGTTAAAACCAGGAGATTTACACGGGTGTGAAGGAATTTCATTGCTGTTTTAAACAATAACAATTTATCTGCTTAATAAAAGATGAAAAATCCAAGCATGAGAAATGCAACTGGTTTAGTTGGAGACGTATTTTTAAGAGGCCGGTGTGTGGGGGAGGGCGTGCCGGAGCAATCCACATTTCATTTCAGTTCCCCGGGATGAAAAGGTGATTCTGGCTAATTTGAACCTAGCCATTAAGCCGCTGTTTCAAAAACACAAAGTGAATTAAAGAGCATCCCCCCTGCCCTCACTCCGCAGGCCTGCCTCGTTATTAATCAAGGGACAGGGGGAATTGCTTCATCCATCCGGCTCGCGCTCCTGTTGCTGGGAGCCAAGTGCCGATCTGATTTTGTCTGATGGAAGATGCTTTCCTGCCTGCTGGTCAGGGTTAGAGTTGATTTTGGGGGGGCAGAGTGCCGGCAATGCAGCGGGGGAGCTGGGGGGGCCCAGGTCGAAAGGGGCCACCTCGTCCTTGTCCCTTCTCCAAGCCTCTCATCAGAAAAACCAAGTTATTTATGTCTCACCGTGTCCCCTTTGCACCATTCTTTTACTCTGGGGGAAACCAAGGCGCAGACAAGTGATTTGCCCAGGATAAGGGACAAGGCAGGTTTGTGCCTAAAGCCCGTGCCGTGGGTTTTAGCTCAGCCCCGCTCCCCCTCTGCGTGCGCCCCGGTTGCCACCTCCTCCCATTAGCTTTGATGCCCCTCAGCACCACCTTGGGCTTTAACGAAAGAACCGGCCAAAGATGCGGAGGAAAGGCCCCAGGCTGAGCTTAACAGCTCTGCTTCCCCGAGCCACAGCCCTGCAGCCCCGCGCTGGACATCGGAGAAGCCCATGGGGCCGTGTCCCAAGGTCTCGCTCTCCAATTAATTCAAATTGGCTTCAAGATGAGCATTAATCAAAAAGGACCTTACGCCAGGAGGCAGGGGACAGGTTGGGCCAGGGGCTCCCTGTCCTCTGTGTACCCAGAGCCTGCTCCCTGCTAGGGGCTGTGGCATTTGGGGTGCTGAGATGGGAGCTGGTCCCCTCCTTAGGTCCCTTGCACTTCACCCCCACCTGTCACCCCTGTCCCAAGAGCCTGGCCCTGCAAAAAATAGTCCGTCCCCCCCAAAATGAGGATGGGGACCCATGAACCGCATCGCTCCAAACGCTGCCTCTTGCTCAGCGTCGGGACTGGGGACGCAGCGGGGCCACCTGGGTCACAGCTGTCCCCTGTCAACAGAGGGGAACACAAATGTCACCTCCTTCCGTCGAGGTGTCCTTGTCCCCAGCTCGGGGGGAAAAGCACAGAAGTGGCAGGGCCGCGGGGCCGGGGCTGTTGGCGTGCGATGCTTCGGGGAGGGTCGCTGCCTTTGGAGGTGCTGTTCCGAGCGAGCGAGCGCTGGGAGCGTCTTGACAAGTTTTACTGCTTTCTGGGGCATTTTCACACAGACTCAGCAAAATGATTTTAAAAAAAAAATAAAGTGAGAGAGAAATAAAAAAGAAAAATCACAGCTGCTCTGGCACACGCTCAAAATCCCAAAGAGTTTTTGGCTGAAACGTGCCAAGGGAAAAATAAAAATCCAATAAACAGCGAGGTAAACTCCTTTTTGCCCCCAGTTTGCCGTCCCAGGGCGGGGCACAGGAGCTTTCCCTGCTGAACCCAGGGGCCAGGGCCTCTCCCTGACTGCTGGAGGCCCGTGCCAGCCCCCGGTGCCTCCGGACACGCTGGTCCCCTGCCAGCTCAAATGCAGCACTCCGGCACTGCCAGCTCCGGTGACAGCCAGTGATTTTTTTCCCCCCCGCTAAGGATGCAGCAGTGGGAGCCACGTGATGCCTACAGACTCTTGGTGGCCATTCATTTTGGCTGACGGAAACCGCTGTTAACTCCTGGAAGGAGCCAGCCGCACGGCTCACAACCCACACAGCGGATCCAGAAGGAGCCAGTGCTGGACCCTGCAGAAATCGGGTGGCTGGGGAGCTCACCGAGTGCTCCTTGGGCACTGGACTGATGCTGTGAGGGCTCGGGGATGCCAGGGAGCCAGGCCTGGCTTGGCCGGGTGCCATCCCCAGGGCATGGCTGGAGGGCAGCCCGGACACCCCCAGCCCCAAATACCCCAGCGCCAGAGCCAGACGAATCGCAGGCACTGGAGACAGCACCGTCCCCAGGACTCGTCCCCCGGGGAGGACGCAGCCGGAGCTGAGCCCTGCCCTGCCACATGCCATGATGCCTTTTTCCTGGGTGCCTGATGGCTCCTGGGGCACATGGCGGGGGTTATTTATCCCCCACCCATTAGATGTGCTGGTCGGAGGCTTTGCAGACACCCAAATACGAGAGGAGAGTGACACTGCATGGCCGGAGGCAGCAGGGCCCTGGGTGCCCCAGGGGACACCACCCCATGTTGTCCTTACTCCAGCTGGAAGGGCAGGAGGAGCCCTGCTCCATCCCCAGGTTCCCAGCCTGGAGCAACCCTCTCCCGGGGACTGGCCAGGCTGGGACCCCACACTGCCCGGCTGCGAGGTCCCACGGCCGGGTCCCCCATCGGCACCCCAAAATGCAGCCTCCCCCACCCGTGTCCCTCGGGCACGACTCCCGCATGCAGACAGAGGGGCACAGCCCGCTGCCCGCTCCTGGGGCTTGGGGAGCACGGGACAGGGCCGCTGCGGCACCGCAAGCGGCGTACGTGACCTCCTCCGCGCGGGGCGGGCGTTGTTCCACCTACAAAGGCCGTTTTCTCCGGTTCGCTCTGCCCTGACCCTGATGTTTCTGTGTCTGCAGTTTTGATCTGCTTCAGAGGCTGAACCCCTGAGGGAAGACATCTCACCCTTGTATTTACCTACAGAGCTCTGGGCGCGTGCACCCGCTCTGCAAACGCAGCCTGAGCCCATGACTAATCCTGGTTACTTTTAATGAATATTTGGTAACTACACTGAAAGTTTCTTGGGCCAAGCACCTGCTGTTCTGAGCTGCCCCCAGCAGAAACACCAGCAGGCGAAAGGTTTTCATCTGAGCAGGAAGGAGAGGGACCTTTCCCCCTCCGACTGCCAGGGCTCCGAGTGACGGAGAGGAGACGGTGAGAGCTGGTGCTTGGCTCCTCACCCGCCCTTGCTCTCGCCTGCTTTTAGCAACCCCTAAGTGAGCCCACGTCTGGGTCAAGGTGTCACTTCTGGCAGGAAAGTCAGCCCAAGGTGACAAACTCCCACAGAAGGAGCATTTCCCCCGATCCCTTTTTTTAAGGTCCGTGGCCCAGTTTTGCAGAGCCACCCAACACCAGTGCCAACTGGCTTCAGCAGGAGCGTTGCGCGCTCAGCGGCCCTCAAAACCAGCACGCCTTCCCTGTCCGAAGAAGGATAAAGCAAATGATCTCCGGTTGCGTTTCTCCCCCTGCCACCGGGCCTGATGCTCACGGCGGGGCTCAGCCTGCCCCGCGCCCCCTTTGCGAGGCCATCACTTCTGCCGCCGCTTTGCCGGGGGGCAGGAGAGCTGGCACAGCACCCAGGTGACAACACCCACCTGCGCTCACGGAGCTGATCGCTGCCTGGCATGGCCGTGCGTGTGCTCCGGGTGCTGTGCGCTCCCCTTTCGGGGCTGCTCGCCCCCAGGACTCGGCTCTCAGCCCCGCTGCAGCCGGCAGCTGAGCGCAGAGCCCACGGCCGATGATTTATTCCCGTTAGCCGGTGGGGCCGGCACTGCCCAGCTCATTTTCTCACCCTGGCAGCTGAGGGGTTTCTGTTTGCCCTGCTAATCCAGGAAGGTGCTCCAGGTACCAGGAGACATTGATAGAGGGATCGGTGCCAGCGGACGTGCCCCAGTTCCTCCTTCCCACTGTGATGCTCAGCTCCCGAGTGAGTTTTCTGCTGCTGCCCAGCCCGGCAGGATTGCAGAGCCATCTGCGTCCCCAAGAGGCCCCAGCCACCCCTGACCCAAAAGCAGCGGGGAGCAGGAAATTTCAGGCTCTAAATCCGGCTCTGAGTGCAGCCGGCCACAGTGGCAGCGCATCCCCGGGGCTGCCTGTAGCTCAGGGCGTTTGGGGAGATGGCGGCTGGGCTGCGGGGTGAGGGCAGGCCGCACACTGGGCATGGCCGCTGCAAATGCTTCCCCCAACCCACCTGGCTCTGCTGACAAATCCAAACTGCACATTTCCATAGCACCGGGGCCCTCGGGGGTCGCCCAAGGGTGGGCACACATGAAAGTCAGCACTGCAGTCGCTCTGCACCAGAGTGAACGGGCAGCGCATGTCCCTTCCCAAAGCATTGGCCATGGCTCTGTAACGGCAGTGCAGGCTGCCGTGCGGGGTCTCTGCTCGAGGTGGCAGATGCCGTCCTTGCTCAAGGAGCAAATCCGACAGTTACCCATGCCTCGATTTTCTTCCCATTCCTTGTCTTGGTTCACGGCCCCGTGTGCCGCTGCAGGCCCACCCGGCACACCCGTGCAGGGGCCAGCCCAGCTGACGGCCCCCACGCCACGGAGCCTCCGCTCTGGTCCATGCAGGCTGGCTGAGCCACCCGGGGCTCCGCTCATGAGTGGGCACAGGAGAGGGTGGAGGGAACCCGGCAGCACCGGTGCCAGCACTGCCAGTAGCACTGGCCGAGACACAGGCTGGGGTACGCTCGGGCACCTTTGCGGGGCAGCGTGGCCCTCCTGCTGCAGGCGGGCAGGAGAAGGGGTGACGAGCAGTGTCGGCACAGCAGTGTTTTGCAAGATGTTGCCTGTTTCACCTCCTCTCTTTGCGGCAGCGGCACCGGTGGCTGCTGGAAGGGTCCAAGTTGCCTCTCCACACCTGAACAAGTGCAGGGGTTCATGCCGGAGCCGTGCCCGGCGGGATCCCAGCGCTCCCCGACGTCGGAGAGCTGGGGGCGGCCGCTCCGCTGCCTGCCTCGCTCCCTCCCTGCTAGGAAATTACTCCTGATGAAATTCAGCCCACATTTCCCTTCACTCAGCTGCATCGTGTGAAACACGCTCCCCGCCCCCGTCTCCCTCGCCCTCCCTCCGCGCGCGCGTCCTGCCTGCCTTTATCTGAGAGTGGCATCGAATCCCTCCCAGCAGCTCCAAGCTCATTTCCAAACATCATTAGAGCTGCTTTGCAGGCGATTAGGATTCCAGGCACTGCGGTACCGCAGACGGCAAACACGCCATTTGTACCCACTAGACGGAAACCGTCCCCGGTGCCTTCTCTCCGCCGTGCCCCCGCGACCCCGGTGTCTGCCTTCACACTCAGTGTAGCTAGACCAGGTTCTCCTCTCCTTAATTCACCAGCTTAAGCCACGGCCGCGTCCGCGCACAGCTCTGGGAGCTGCTGGTTCCCGGTCGGAGGTGGGGTTGTTGCAGACGAGTCGTGGCGGTCTTGTCCCCAGCTGGTCCGAACAGAATTGCGTGAGCGGAGCACAAAGCACGGTGGCAATAAAAACCCAAAAGTCGTGGCCAGCTCTGCTGCGGGACGGCCCTCGCCAGGCTCTCGTGCAGGGATGCTGCAGGTACGCAGCGTGCTCGCTGAACTCGGGCGCTGGCAGCGCAGGCAGGAGGGAGCTCACTGCCTGGACCGGGGACCCGGGGGGCTGCTGGGGCCATCGGCCAGGAGCCGTCCTCCTCCCCATTTCTAATGGCTCACTCTCCATTAGGCAGCGTTTCTGATCCACTGCTCACGCCGCAAGGCGCTGCCCTGGGAGAAAAGTGTGAATCGCTCAGGGACGCATCCCCAGCCACTGCCAGGCTTTTGCCCTTGTTTGGAAGGAGGGAACTCAACGCACCAAACACGCAGAGGAGACCACCCGCACCTCGGCTCGGTCTCGGGGACCTCCTCCCTCCCAGCAGGCAGCTGCCCGACCCCTCTGCTCTGCCGTGTCCAGCGGTAGCTGGCAGGGGACAGTGGTGACAACACTTCTCTGGCCCTTTTCTTGTCAAAGGCTTTCAAGGTTTTCATCGCTCTGCTCTGCCGTGTCTCTGCTAACCCGGCTGCCCAGAGGGAGACGCCCTTTTTAGTCCCTTTCATGGTTCAAGGTCACGCCGCCGTGAGGTGCCAATCCCCAGCAATTTTCTCCATCTTCCCTGTTCCCACGTGTACTGGGTCCAGAACACGAACTCAAACGGTGAGGGAAGAAACTCCCCTGCCCCCGTCTCCCACTGCTCTGCTGAAGCCCAGCGCACAGGGTCCTGCTTTTTTTTGGCTGCCTACTTCTGCTCCCCGTCCTCCGAGTGGGATGCGAGCCGTTATAGTGAAAGACAAGACAAATTATGCTGGTGTGCAGTGATGGTAGAGCTGATTCATAAGCCAGGTGGGTCTGTAAGGGCTAATTTGGGATGGAAGATAGCTGACGACTTCTTTAGTAACCAGGAAGACTCGGGAAACTTAACTTTTCTTTGACAAGCACATTACTACCTACCAGCGTAACACCGATGCTCTGCCCATCCAAGCGCTGGGCTTCGGCAGGACAGAGAGGCTGTTGTGGTTAGGAAATAGGTTTTAAAGAGGAAATGTTTTAATAGGAAATGGCTTAAAATTCGCCAGGAGGATCATCCCCATCCATGTGTTGGTCTCCAGGGGCGTTGGCCAACAGCAGTTTGAAGATGGCAGTTTCTCCCCTGGGGAATCCAGCTGTTTCCAGATGTTGAGGGTTTCTTCTGGCCCACGCATGAAGCTCCGCAGCACCGGCTGCGTTTCGCCTGCCAGAACACCCCTCATCCCTGCTGCCTGCTGCGGGGACCAGGAGCCTGTGCCGGGGTGCTCTGGCTGCCCCGATGCCGAGCGATGCTTCAGGGCTGAAGACTGCTCCAGGGCTTGAAGTGACTTCTCCAGCTCGACACTGTGGGAATTGGCTTCGTTGCTGAAGGCTGCCTGCAGCCAGGCAGGTAATTACAGCACCGCTTGCAGCCTCGTCCAGATGCGAGTGCCTCGGAGGCTGGAGGAGGAAGACTCTCCTTCAGCTGTCGATAACTCAGTGCTGGGGTCTGTGCAAACGGGGCTGCTCTCGTGCACCTACTGGAGCTCCCGGGGGGGCTGCGGGGTGGGGGACTGGCAAGGAGCAGGGCTGCGGGAGCGTTTTGGGGAGCATCAGTGCTGGAGGTAAGAACTGATGCTGCACCTGGCACCCGGCCAGCGTTATTAGTGTCTTGCTTTCGCAGGCAACAAATCCACCCACGTCCACGATGGAAGGAAAAACTGTTTGGAAACAAGACCTCTACCTGGCATTCGGATCCAGAGATGTTCATCACCCCACGCCTTCCTGCCTGAAGGCGTCTCACCCCGCAGCACCCAGCTCCTGGCACGCTGCACCATGGCATCAGCAGGCGAGGGGCAGCGGTGCCCAAGGGACCACAGTTCCACCATGACCGTCCCCACCATCCAGTCCCCCTTCCCCGCTCGTCACGCCAGCGACAGCTCCCTGCACCTTGCAGCACTTAATATGCGCGAGGGGGCGAAGATCGCTGCACCCTGCCTCGCACAATGAATTATTAATCCAGCATTAGACAGGTTGGACTGTTAAATCTTCCCCACCAGCCATCCCTGGCTGCCCCCAGCATGCAGGGACACCGGGGCCGGGACGTCCAGGCCCTGCTGGGGGAACTGGCCAGAGACCGAATGACCCGGGCCAAGCGCGGTCCAGCCCGTCCGGAGGCTGTGTCCCTTCCCCTGCTCCACCACCGAATCGCGGGGAATTTGAGGTTGCTCTCACCCCTCGCCAGTCTTCTCCGCTCTGCCCCAGGGTAAATCCTGGTCCAAAACTTGGGGTCCTCCTGCCACATGCCGGGATCCCTGGGAGAGACCTGAGCGCAGGGCGGGGGTGCTGCGGGAGGAGGGGGTGCTCCCGGGGGCACAGCAGTGCACGGGTGCTGGGTGCTGGTCAGGGAGCACGTTGCAGCGCCCGGGGCTGTTGCACAGAGCACAGGGGCCCCGAGAGCAGTTCCCAGCATGGGGGCAGTTGTGTGGGGCAGGTACCAGTGCTGGGTGGCCTGGGGTGATTCCGCAGGGGACAGACTAGCTCAGCTCCTGGGGGGCAACGCTCTCCTCTCCCTGCAGCACCCATGGCCGTGCCCCCGGGGCAGCCTGTGCTAGCACCCAGCCTCACCTGCATTTCCCACCACCCAGCACTCAAGCATCGCGCAGAGGAGGGGAGGAAGAAGGGCAGCTCGAGGTCGCAGGCTGGCACGGATCGCTTCACCTCACCTCTCCGGTGACAGCTCTGGCCACCCCCGTGCTCCCCATGTGGCTCGCACCCTCCTGTCGCTCCCTCTTTGTGTCCCCGCTGCCATCAGGCTGTTTGATGGCAGCGGCCATCGGTGCCAGCCGCCCTGCCCAGCCAGCCTCCTTGGGGGGGTAATTAGGGCTGCAGGCAAAGGGAAGCGGTTGCCAACGTCTGCATTTTCCCAAGCCGTCGGCTCTGTTAGCGTCTTCTAAGCAGATTGAACTTGGATCGCAAGCAGGGCAGCCCCGTGCCCAGCTCACCAGGCTGCTGGGAGGCAGAAAAGGAGGCCGGGGGGTTTCTCTGAGCCTGGGAAGCAGGAAGAAATTGTTTAGGATGCGCATGGTGAAACACAGGCACGGGTTGCCCAGAGAGGCAGTGGAGGCCCCATCCCTGGAAACATTCCAGGTCAGGTTGGACGGGGCTGTGAGCAACCTGATCTGGTTCAAGATGTCCCTGCTCACTGCAGGGGGGTTGGACCAGATGACCTTTAGAGGTCCCTTCCAACCCAAACCATCCTGTGATTAGCGAGGACCTGATCCTTTGCTCAGAAAGACCCAGGTGCAGAGATGCCGATGCTGGAGCTGCGTATCAGGGGTCACCGCACCCAGCTGGGGGGCTGCAAAGGGACGTGCTTTGTGGGGAGCAGATCTCCGCTCAGATCACACGAGCCTGAGGGACACATCCACGCTGGCTGATGGCTGGTGTCGCCGAGCCAAGCTGTCCCTGCTCCACCTCACAGGGCCTGTCCCACCTCCAGCTCTGCTCCACCTCGGTGGCTCCCCGTGGGCAACACCGCTCGCTCAGCCCTGTGCCCTGTCCCTTCTCATTAACGAATCTCACAGAAGCTTCATCCAGTCAAGCCCCTGCATTTGCTGGAAGCACCCAAACATCTCTCATCAGTGCAAATGAGAGGAAGAGCGCGGGATGAAGCAGGAGCAGAGGTGCATTACAGCTTAAGCAAACACCCGAGGAAGCGTCGTCTCACTGCTCTCCACGTCTGACAAAAACTACTAAAGCTTTATTAAACTTTAGGAGTAACAATAATCCATCACGCCACTGCTGTCATTAATCCTTGGTAATTGTTTCTATAATTAAAAGCCCCATTGTGTCTTGTCTCTCTAATATGATTTATCAGATAGGGAGCACTCTTGCATGAATGATGCATGGCCGCTGGGAGGACATCTGCCTCTGGGCTCCTCGCGATTAAGAGAAACACACAGTGCCTGCCTTCAGCTCCTGCTGTTCCCGCACCGTCCCCATCCCTCCTGTGCACCTCGGGCTCTTCAACCATGGGATGAAATCTCCATCCGCAAGACACCCCTTTGCTGTCTGGACATCAGGAACCGAATTGTTTTGATCCTTCGTGTAAAGCTCCCGGCCTCTGATCCGCAAGCGAGCTACAGCCAAGGACAAAACCAGCTCATGAGCGAAAACAGCAAGAGAAAAGCTACCTACATCCCCGGAGGTGCGGGAGGGCTGGGTTTTGGGTCAGCAGCTCACGATCCTGCCTCTGAAACTTGAAACAAGGTGGGAGGACCTACTCTTTGCTGGTGATAAACTGGGTGGTCTTTAGATTCCCTCTCTCTATCAGAGACCCTGGAGCCGATGAGGGGACCGGCTGGAACATGCACTAGAAGGTGCAATCCAAGGCGGTTCCTTGGTTGCACAGAGCTGTTCTGGGCATGAAGTTTCCTTGGCTGTAGGCTCCTCCTGAGAAAGCATTTTTGGTGATAAAGCCAGGAGCTGCTAAGAAGTCTGGAAGAGTCACTGAGGTCCCAGCAGACTGCCCACCTCCTCCGTGCTCTGCAAGAACACCAGCCTGGGGCAGGTTCCTGGAGGTCCTGGAAGCACCGATCGCAGGATGAGACGAGCAGAAAGCCCACTGGGGACAGAGCAGTGACCTGCAGCCGCGCCAGCCTCTTCACGTTGCAGACCTGCAGGCACCATGCCCAGATCTCCCCTCTCTGGGGGGGCTGAGATATGGGGACACATCAGGAGGATGAGTTGCCCGCTGCGGGCAGAAGCACCCACAGCTACCGATGAGGTCCCTGAGGGGAAGGGGGTGTCAGAGCAAGGAGGGGACGGGTGGTGACCTACGCTCCAGCCCTGTTGATACCCTGAACTGAAGCCACAGGTGCCTCTTCCCGTGCAGACAGATCCAGAGCGCTCCAGCCAAGAAACTCAGTGCAGTCCTTGGCCCCTTCGGGCTCCTCCGCACCCCGTACCCAGAGCCACCTCTAGAGCGCAGGCACCTGGAGATGACGTGTTAGCACCAGGACCTCATCCTTCCCTACCTCCGGGGGGTTGGGACGGGGGTTGTCCTTGGCTCTCAGCCTTCCCTCTTGCCTCCTGTTTTTCTTGCAGCATCTTAAATGAAATACGAATAAATATGCCGAGTTTTGGAGAGTGCACGGATGGAGCTAATCGGACCTGAAAATTACTCTCCTTTCTTGTGTGAGTCACACACCTAATGTATGTGCATATTAACGCTCGCAGCACGCTCTCCTTCCCATCTTTGTTTTCAAGAGCTTTCACTGGGGGTTTAGCTGGCAAGACGCACACCGGAGCCGCCGCGGGAGAGGTGCAGCTCATTTCCCAGCTCAGCTGAACATGGTCATTAGCGTGGGGGGTCTGGCCCGCTGGATCTCACGACTTTTCCGTCACTTTGCTCACAGTGTGACATGCAATAAGTCTCCAGGCCTCAGCTGTCCATCTCCCAGCTGGACGTCAGCCCAGCTGTGGCATCCAGTATAGTGCCGGTGTCTCCATGCCACCCAGCTGTGACCAACAGCTTGGCTCTGGTTCAAGGGACTACAACAAGGGCAGCAGCGCAAATATTGGCTCAAAGCTTTTGGAAAACTTCGACATTCAGAGCACACGCAAGCCAAAAATATCTGGCCTGGAAACTGTGCACCTCCTAGGCGATGGCTCCGTTTCTAGCAGTCGGTGATGGCCAGGAGCACTCTGTCGCTGATAATCTGCTCCCAGTTACGTACTTGGAAGCAGCCCTCTTCGCAACGAGGGGGCCGTGCGCCCAGCTCGGGGCTAAAACACTGGTTAGTAGGTCCAAGGCATCCTCGGGCTCTCGGATCCAGATAAACTGCCGGGAGCGTGGTCAGCCCTGATGAAAAGCCCTCGCTGGCAACGGCAAAGTCCCCGAAGGGCACCTCGAGGCAGACTGGCTGGGTCTCACCGTGCACATCCCCGAGCAAAGCAGAGCCCGGCAGCGGCCCTGCCTCCAAACCACCGCGCGTGGCTGGGACCCCACCGTGTCCTCAGAAAAGGCATAAATTCATTCCCCAGGTGCCTTATCCTCCGCCGCTGCCGCCCAGAGCTTTGCGAGATGAGCAGATACGGGGACAGTTGTTTGTCTCTTGACCATGCAGACGTGCGGGTGTAAAACCTGCTGGGTTTAGGGCAGCTACGGTGCTTTGACACCGGCTGCCGGCATCACAGAGCGGAGCCAGATGCTCAACACAGGCCCTTGGCACCGCCTGGAGCTCGTACCGAGTTCCCCAGGGACACATCAAAGTCTCCCTTGTTCCAGCCACTGTCGCAGCGTGGAGATAAAGCCGGGATTATCGCTGCGAGCTGCCAGGAGTTGCAGGCAGGAGTCTCACGTGGATGACAGCAGAGGGTCACTGTCTCTCTGTGCTGAGGGTTTGCATCTCCCGCGGAGGCGGTGGGAGGCCGGGCAGGAGCGTGGGCAGAGGGAACCCCTGAGTGACCCCTCTGCCTGTGGGGAAGGAGGCTCCCAGGCCACGAGCGCTCCTGATGCTTTCCGGGAACCGCAGTACCAGCTGCCTGCTCCTCTCGCAGGCAGGGATACTGGTTTTGCTGGGGCAGGGCTGGGACCATGCCAGGCACAGCACCGCAGCCCAGCATCTCCTGGGGTTCACAAGCTCACCCTTTGCTTTCACGCAGCAGGGTCCCTTAGAGAGCAGTCGCACACAAAAGCTGTTGCAAACTCAACAACTGGGGCTGGAAGGAAGCAGAAACGCTGGGCTGTTTCCTCGCAGAGGTTCACGGAGCAGAGGAGCCGTGGTAACACCAGCAGCTCTCCCGCAGCAGGGCTGCCTGCAGCAGAAAGCAGCTGGGGAAACACCTCCGGCCAAGCACGGTGATGTCCCAAAGCCCAGCAGCCGTCCTGCTGTCCCCCATGGGCGGATTTGCTCTGACAGCTGCCCAGGCAGAGATGGATGAGAGTCGCAGCAGCCCCTGGCTGCGAAGCCCAGCCCTGTCCCTGCTCCCAGGGGTCCCACTCCCACAGGAGGGTGAGCGGGTGAGCCATGCTGGGGCGGGTGGGCTGGAAGAGGCAGGGGATTGGGTCCAGGTGGTGCGCAGTGCCTGCCCCTCGCTGCTGGAGTGGTGCGAGGAACCAGTGCTGGGGGACCAGGAGGCTGAACAGGGAAGAGAAGCCTGATGAGAAGAGGAACAGCGCGGTTTCACGTTTTCCCAAAGTAGAGGAAAAAAATTTCTAACAAAAATGATGACCCGTAAAGATGATTTTGCTGGAAATGAATGTTTTGAGTCCCTGGCAGTTGTATGCGTGTGACAGGAAAGGAATGCCTCCTGTAATTTTAAAAACAACACTTAACGTTTAACCTCGTTATTTCCAGCGCGCCGGGGCAAACGCGCTGCAGCCGAGCACGTCCCCCCTCCGCAGCCCCCAGGCGTGCGAGGGACCTGGCGGTCGCCCCTAAAGGACAAACAGGAACAATTTTTCTCTGCTCCTTATAGGAAAGAGCAAAACGCTTCTTCCAGCCCTGGAGTGAGGTCGGAATAGGGTTTCTGACCCTCTCAATTACCAGCTTTGAACAGCCGACAGCGACGGCGTTTGTTACGAAGCGGCTCAGCGCCCGTCAGCCCCGTTACCGACGGCTCACCCTTGTGCTCACAGCCTGGCAAATCCATTTCTCCATCCTAATTAGGCTCCGTCCAGGGCACAGAGCCAGCAGCCCGAGGAGGAGAGGATGATGCTAATAAGCACCAGCCCCGGGGGAGCGCCCGCCACCCCCTTTCCCTGCCTGTCCCGGCCACGGGGCTGCTCCCGCAGCACCCCAGCCCCCCGTGCTCCCAATGACAGGCCCAAGGTAACCCGCCCGTGGCTCCTAATTGGATTTGCTCATGCTAATTACAATCATTTTTGCCTCAATTAAGCCATTTGCTTCCCACACAACTCCCTCATCATTGGCCTAGCACAGAGCCCTTTGCAGGCTGCTTGGTCCACATGTCCTCTGGGGACCCAGAGCGTTGGGGTCACCTTCGCTTACCCCCTCCAGGGCCACGTTTGTCTCTTCATCCCCCTGCCACTGCATTAACCCCGCACTTTCTCTCCCTCTCCCCATTCCCTCTCCTTCCCACCCTCCTCTCTCTCACAGCACCTGGCTTGCTCTTGGGTGGCCCTTGCCGAGGAGATGGGACTGGCCCTGGTGCCACCCACGAAGCCACCAAGACTAACTGGACCCCAGGGCTAGGGAAGATGCAGACCTCAGCCCCAGTGCCCGCTGCGGTTCCCACCATCCAACGCCTCTGGTCTGCGGGAGGAGGCAGGGAAACGTGGCCTCAAAAAGCAGTGACTGGAAATTTCCAGGGTGTGCAAGGGTGGAGGGAGGGAACCTGTTCCTCAACCAGCCCTCCACTACAGCCCCAGCGCCTGCTTCTCGCCATGGCCACCCCCTCTGCCCTGCTCCTAGCACCCAGAGGAAGGGTGAGGGGGGACCACACCCTTTGACCACACCTTCATGTTCAAAAAAACGTGTAGACGTGGCACTTTGGGACATGGTTTAGTAGGCATGGTGGTGTTGGGTTGACGGTTGGACTGGATGATCTTAGAGGTCTTTTCCAACTTTACTGATTCTGTGAAAAGCTGGGCTTGGACGATGCACAGCGCTGTGCCCAAGCGCAGCGGAGACTCAGCCGGGCACATCCCACATCCCCTCTTAGGACAGTTTCCCAGGACAGAGGATGCCAAGAAGGACGTGGAGCATCTCCATCCAACTGGGGTTCAATAACCTGCCCCATCAGGCTGCTCCTCACCTCGCCCAGCCCCAAACCGTGCTGGGCTGCAGCCACCCTGCGTGGCCTCGGGCACATCTCTGCGCTTCGCCTCCCCACACCGGGAGGAAAAATGGGCAAAAACCCCACAGCCCAGGACAGGGAAGAATAGGGACAATGGAGAGGAAGGGAAGAGACGCTCAGAGGTGCTTAGCAGATTCTTGCCTTTCGGCAGAGGGACAGACTCCCACCCCTCCCGTGCCCTGCTCCACCCAGCTGTAAGGAGGGGCTAAGTCCTCAAAAAGCATCGGGTTCTGTAATATCACATCCCAGTGAACAGGTGGCTGCAGCACCGCTGATCCTCCCCGAGCAGCCTTTCAGCCACCAACGCCTATTTCTGGTTCGACGCGTATTTCTTCTGTGCAAGCCTTATCCTTCCGCAGGCAGACGAAGCCCACGTGCGAGCAGGTATTTAGGGCAGCTCATTCACATCCCTGCAGAACCCATCCCCCCCGGCAGCGATGACACCTGTCCGGCCACCCGCAGCCTCTCCTGGGCGATCGTCCGCCTGTCTCTGGGCTGAGCCTTCGCACACCGGCGTGACCGTCGGCTCCGTCTTTTTCACCCTGCCTCGCTGACAATACGGACACGCACCACCTACCTAGGCTGGATTCAAGGCGATGACCTTGGGATACAGCAGCTCTGCAGCTCAGTTCTCAGTCCATTGCTTCCTCCACGCTCGTCGGCGGAGGTCTCTTCTTCCTAAATCAGGGCTTAAGGCTCCGGGAAGCTTTGGGCATGCCCCTCGTTGCAGACAGGTGTGCACAGAATTAATTTGCAGGTGAGCTCCAAGAGCCAGATTTAGTGCTAGTTGTTTCCTTACTACATCTTAAGGCATAATCGCTCTGCAGCCTGGCACCCAGGCAGTGAACAAAGCCTCCTCTTCATCTCCACATCCAGTGCTAGCAAAGCTCAGGAGCAAGCAGGAAAAGCCCGCACAGATTTCAGAAAAAGCCCTTACCCAGCTACGCGCCACAAAAGGAGGTTTTATTAATCTCTGCTTTGAAAACTCTGGCTGCAGAGAATGGGAGAGCTGTCAAACACAAACGAGGAGCGGCTGAACGAATGCAGAGCCCAATACAATATCCAGGAGTTGCAATATCAGCTCCTTTATCAATCTTAAGAAAAATCTTGCTATTATTCCGCAGTAATGAAACCAGGGCTATTGCAGCTGCAGATAACGCCAGGTAAGAGGCACACCTGCACTTAAAGAGACACCGCCACCGGGAAAGATGTTGAGCAGCTTTATGACTACTCGAGCTTCGTGACTCAGGACCGTTCTGCACGTTGATGGTGCACAAATAACCGGTGTAACCTGGGCAGGTGTCTGGCCAGATCTGTACAGCAAAAGCCAGCTTTGGAGTGCCGGGGAGGGTTTAAGGGCTGCAGCTGGAGGAGAGGTGGCCTGACCCAGGCACTAGTTAAAGTCTTCCTTTAAATGGTTCATTTAAATGGTTCACCGCTGCCCAGAGCAGCCCTTGGCACAATTGCTGCAGCCCAGCAGGAAAAGCTGCGCAGAGCACAACGTGCCCCAGAGCTGCTTTTGACAGAAGAAACCATCTTTAATTAGAAAGACATTAGCATCCCCGATCACAGCAGGGTCCGAGAGCAAGGACACCTCCATCCTCGCTGCCACCCTGCTTTTGAGCTCCCTGGGATTTTTAACTCCCACTCTTTCTTGCAGCCCATATGAAATGGGAGACACGAGAACAAAACCTCGGGGGCATCTCAACACCTCCCTCCCCTCAGAGCTGGGAAGGATTTACACTTCTTTAGAAGCCTTGCCTGTGGCAGGGGTCAGGCACAGACATCACGAGGCTGGTGGGCAGAAGCGGCTGGCAGCTGCCGTGCTCGGCAGAGCTGGCCTAGCCCATCCAGGTTAGACCTGCGCGAGCGCTCAGCTAGTTCAGCAAAACGTCCCTGCTGCAGGACACCACGGTTATTTTTAACCGGTGGGAGCATTGTTAGTCCAAGCTGATACGCACACAAATACAGCTCAAGGCAGTCGTGCCATCAGGCATGGCCTCCAGGCAGGCCCCGAGCAAGAGCGCCAAACACCCGGAGCTGTTCCCATTTTTAGACTCACATTTGGGGTATTTACTGCTCTTTGCAGCTTCGGATACCGTGACTTGTTCCAAACAACAGATCGAGTGCTGGCCAGTCTCAAGTCACTCCAGAGCTCTGGGTTGCATTCAGGCACTTTCTGATCCCAGCCTTTCCAGAGCCTGGATCACCCTTTGCTCAACTCCCGTACTGAGCCAAGGTCCTGCGTAGGATCCATGTGGAGGGAGAATGCTCTGTGCAGAAACACCCAGGTGTAAAGGAGCCAGAAAGCAGACTGGAGACCTACAAGTGCTCACTGAGCAACGTGGGCTCCACATGAAGTTGGTTGTTTTATCCCCAGGGCAGAGACTCGCTACTCCCGTCATGCATGCGTAGGAAGATTCTGCTGAGCACCCACCCTGCACCTCCGCAGCCAGCCCAGGGACATCTGGAGAGCAGCCAGCGTGGCCGTGCGCCGGTGCTGCCACATGGAAGCCCTGCTCCACTCAGCCCGAGCCTGCAGCTCCACTCCCTGTACCCCTCTCCTTCCCATCACACACTTCAGCCTTCCCAAAGCCACCACCCTCCCAGGAGCCGTGAGGAACCTCTTCACATGAGGCATCGGAGGGGAAGGTCTTGCTGGCAGCCCCACACCCTGGGCTCCCAGCAGCAGTATGTCCGTGCCATCTGGTGCGCAGGCAGAGCCTGCCAGCTCCAGGTACTGAAAGCCAATAGCATCCCAGTTCACATGAAAAAAATAGGGTAGTTTTATTATAAAGTTCAAAAAATATCAACATAGCATTTAACTGGACAGCTTACTCAGGACACAGCCACCCCAGAGAACCAGGCGCTTTGCAGCCACAGCAGAGGTCCAGGTCCATGGGTCAGGGTTCCTGCTTATCCTGGAAAACAAGAGATTTTTACCCATAACCCTGGCCAGCCAGCACTGATGCTGGGGGGTGGGGTGAGCTGCTGAGCACAAACCAACCCACCCTGCACAGCTCCTCACTCTCCATTTCCCTGCAAGCCAGGCAAGCTGAGCACCAGCTTCAAAGGAGCTGGGAGGGTATCCACCAGTGCTGTGGCAACAGACGGGTCTAAGCGGTGAACGACCCCATGCGAAGTTGCTAGAGATGAAGACTCTCCCACAAATCCTCCTCCTTTTAAAGCACAAGATATCTGGGCCAGTGAGTGATGAGGGCTCATGGTGACCTGCTGGCACTGGCTCTGGTTCAGAGCTGGCTGCTCTGGGTACCAGCACAAGATGCTCAACTGGCACTTGGCAGTGCTGTCACTCAGAGGTGAAGATGCCCATGGTGCTGTGCACACCCAGCATCCTCTCAACAGCATATGGGGATTGAGGTTGTCTCTTTGCACAGGGAGAAGAACTAGAGCCCCTACAACCCTTTCCTGCTCACTTGGCAGCAAAGTGAAGGGAAAGCCATGTCACAAAGGCTCAGAGCCTGGGGACACCCTCCCAGGCTGAAACACCTCTGAGCTTGCGACACCTCCCCGGTCCACTCTAAAGGAGGGTGGGTGGGTTAATGGCTCAGCACAAAGGAGTCCTCACCCCATACTGTGACAAACTGCTGCTGTCATCAGAATCTGCATCAGCCTTCTGCTCACTGCCATCCCCACTGCTCACATCGGCTTCTGGCTTCTGGGCATCACCATCACCTCTATCAACACCTGGAGCGTCTTCCCCACTGCTGGACCCAGCTGGATCCCCTGGTCCCAGCTCCGTGCTGGCAGCCAGCAGCTCTGGCGTATGGCTGACCCCAGCGGGTTGTACGTCCTCCACCTGCAGAGACGGGGGCATGGTCAGACTGCAGCTCCGGGGAAGGGCAGCACAAGGCCCATGGGTGATCTCATGAAATGCAGAGTAGTCCGAGCAACCCCAGACACCTCTCCTTCTGTAGCCGAGGGAAGGAGGGCTGAAGTACACCCTTCCAGCCCCATATTTGCAAGTGCACCCAGGACCAAGTCTGCAGCCAGCACAGGGCAGGCCCGCTCACCTGGAGATCTGGTGACTCCTTCAGCATAACGGTCCCATCCTGCTCTTCAAGCTCCAGGTCTGCCTCGGTGTCATTTTGGGACTTGTACTCCTCACTATCTGTTTCCACATCCGAGGGCTGGGGAGGAAAGAGACTGTCTGAGGCAGATGGAAGGACGCACCAGCCCCATTCCTGACGGCACTGGGAAGCACAGCCAAGGGTGACAGAGATGCTGCTTTGCAGGGACATCAACCAAAGGGAAACCTCAGTGTTATGGGATGAGTGGAGCACCCGGACCTTTCAGACACCGATGACGTGATGTTCAAGTGCTCTTTGGACACCCTGTGGCCCTCAAAGGGCAGACAGTAAAGGAAACCTCTTCACAGCTCCCTGTGCAGGCTCCGCTGCAGAGCTGTGCGGTGACACTCCCAGCCTACCAGGAGCACAGAGGCTGAACGCAATCATTTCCAAATTGCTCGGCCCCCGAGGGACAAATCTGCTGTCATACCTCATATGTGAGGTCTTCAGAGTCATCCTCTGGCAGGTCCCTCTCCAGTACCACCAGCCAGGACTCCTGCTCCTCCAGAGCTACGTCGTCCCGCTTCCTCTTGCTTGCTTTGTTAGATGGGTTGATCAGAGCTTCTCGGACCTCTGCAGGGATTCATAGGAGGCACAATCACAAGCCGTACGGAACGGACACATACGTCTGTGTGTTTCCCAGCTTTCCACCCAGCACAGGAGCTCCAGACCTAGTGTGTTTTGATGTCGTGCTGCGTGCTTCTCAGCTACAAAGCCTTCAGGTGTCCCAGGAAGCCACAGCTCTTACCCTTGGGCATGGTGCTCTGGCCCCAGTCTGCTGGCAGGTAGCCCAGGATGTTCTGGATCCTCGTGGGGACAATGGAGAGGAGAAGGCTCGTTAGCCTCCCCCGGCGCTTCTTGGCAACTCGTCCAGGCCTGGTGGGAGACTGGGTGGGGTAGACTTTGCTGATAATGGTCTCCACAGGGACCACAAATCCAATCCAGACTGATGCTTTCTGAAGGATCTTCAGCTACAAACAAGAGGGCTACCTTAGGTCATGTGAGAACTTCCAGCTATTTAAAGTCCTCAGTGAACCCCTAAACCCTGTTTCTGTCCCAGTGTGGTGCTGAGATCAGGATCAACCTCACCCAGGTAAAACAGGACCTGTCAGACTGTACCTTGTCCCCAAAGACCTCCCATCTCTCCTGGCCCAGAGAAAGAGAGAAACATGAACACTGCAACAACCATTAGCAGAAGGGGAGCAGGGCAGGACCAGGCAGAACGCAGAAGCTGGGATGGGGAGAAAAGCAGAGGATGAGCACGCACTGAGTGCAGGGCGGGGGAAAGAGACTGAAAGAGCAGAGAGGGTGAGCTGGCAGAGAAACCAAAGGAACTACCAATCTCAAGGCTTTATCACCCCATCCCCTTGGCCTCAAACTCCTCCAGCAGCAGGAGCATCACCTACCAGGTGCTTGACAAAACTCAGCTGAAGGATCTGGCACAGGAATCTGCTAGAGAAGGAGCAGGGCTCCTCACAGGTAACCAGCCCCCCCTAGACAGAGAGAGAAAGGTCAGACATCATCCACACCAGCTCCAACAGTGCCTGCAGCAAAGCCAGCCCCTTGAGCACCTGGAGGATCTCTACCTGCTCGGGGCTGGTGTGTGGCCTCAGTGGCTGCTCCATAGAGCCTGGACAGGACAGAAACCTGGCTTAGCCCAGCCTGCAGCCCTCAAGGTACTTGTAGCTGCTGGCCCAGCTGCTCCTCCTTGTACTGACGAGCTGCGGCCTCACTAATCAGTGGGGCAGCCCAGTGCCCTCCCATGGGGGTTCCCCTGGTACAGGCACTGCTCCTGGTGCCTTGCTCCAGGGCTGATGGCTCTCAATGAGGGGTTTATTTTCTCTCAATTTGGGGTGCCTGTCCCCTCCTAGGGGTTGTAGCTTGCCAAGCCAAGACTCCCATTTGGGATATTGTCCCCTCACTCTGTGCTGATGCAAATAGCTGAAGGTAGGGGGTAATGAGATGCCAGAAAATTTGCCCCACGGAGCCCCGCGGTGATGGGAGAAGCTGGACCCCAGGTGCAGGGAGGCCCCTCAGCATCCCTCCTGGTCCGTGCCCTCCCCTTGCTCCCACACTGGGGGGAAGCTGGGGCTGGGACTTGTTTTAGTCAATGAAGATGAAAGGAAGGGAGTAAGCCTGGTTCTGTGAAACCACAGCCTGATTCAATTAGCCAGAAGTTCTGCATGCACGTGATCACACATGCACGCACGCTCCCCTTCGTGAAACCAGCTTAGCTGAGTCCCCAGAAGCTGCTTCTCAGCAGATCCCCTCAGCCCCTGCTCTGGGCGCTCTCTGAGGTTTTACCTTCATGCAGACCGTACGCCCGAAGGCTGCGCTGGCCGTCACATGGCCAACGGCCCTGCTGACCCCCGCGTGCAGCTCAGCGTCGATCCTGCCCCCGGCTCTGCGCTTCGCCAAGCTGAGCACCGCGACATGCGGATGGGCTGGGCTCGTGTCGCTGACCCATTCAGGCCTCATGACGGTTAGGAGGGATTTTCAGCTGTTATTTCTACCAGGCAGGTGGGTTTGGAGCAGGGGAGGGCATTTAGTGTCTGGGTGTCACTTTACCCCTTTGCAAGGTAACAAACACCCTGCTGCAAACGCCGGCGAGGCCCGGGGAGTGGGCACGGTGTGTGGGCATCGCCCTTGGGGTGAAGGGCGCAGCGTAGGGATGATGGGGCACTCACCTCCCTGCTCGGTCCAGCTGAACAGGGCATCGTGACCCTGCAGAGATGGGGACCCACACCCAGCACCCGCAGACCTTGCCCTGTAGCCCTGCCACTGGCCACGCATTTGGGGGACAGACGTGAGCCCCCCTCAGCCGAGTTGGGATGCGGCTGTTTGCGATGCTCTGAGATGGTCTCCCAGGCTTGTCCAGGCTCCCAATCCCATTTGTGCCGAAACAAGCCTGGCCTTGCTCCTGTTCCTGCTGAAACCCACGGCAGAGCCTCTTCAGCTCCCGGTGCGGGACAGGATGAAAACACGGCACGTTACAGCAGGCCGCTGCACTGCTGCAGGAGCAGACCCTGCACCGCACACAAACGGAGCTGCTTTTTCTCTCCGCGTCATTTGCAGAGCAGGAACCGACATAAAGCAGCCGTTGCCCACCTGCTAGCGGAGGAGCTTCCGTAGCCCAGGGGAGGGTGGCAGGGCAACCCGGCTCTGCAGCTCTGCCGCTGCCCGGCTGCAGAGGGGGAAAAGGCAAAGCAGCCTTTGGCTGCGGCTCCGCTGGCAGAGCTGGTTTCGCGCTCCCACCTGGAGGATGCCCAAGCCTTTCCTTGCTGTGGCCTCATGTCGGGGGCTGCCCGGGACCGTTCCCACCCACAGGCCCACCCCAGCGGGGACAGGAGCACAGGGGTGCTGCGAGGACCGAGCCAGCACACAGCCCTAGCAACAGCAGAGATGGGAGGAGGGACCTGGGGGCCCCAATGGTTGAAATTACTGATTTCTCTGGGTAATTGCATGGGCTGAGGCAGAGATTTTCCTGACGGGAGTTTTGCTAGACAGAGCTGAAGTGTTTGTCTCCTGCTCTCAGCTCCGGCTGCCCCTTCCGCTCAGCTCCACCTGATGCCCATGGACGGTGACTCATCCTGCACAGGCCACCGCTCGCTGCGCTTGCTCCTGCTCCCGGTGTGCAGCTCCCTCCCACCCTGGGCACCGCAGCCCCGGCTCACACCACTCATCCAGCTCTCCTTCTCCTCGCCCCCCCCACCTCCCGTCTCATGGGAGCTGGCTGGCACTGGTGGCCCTGCACGTGAGCAGGAGGACAGGAGCAGAGGTTGGGGATGAGTGTCTCCTCGCCCGTCCCCCTCCGTCTGTCACCCCTGTGCCTGGGTGGGTGACGAATTGCTGCTGGTCCGGCGGGAGCAGGTGCAGGGACCTGGCAGCCATCGTCACAGCACGTCACCGCCGGAGAGCAATCAGGGCTGGCTGCAGAGCATAAATACACAGCGCTGCTCCAGGGAGCTCCATCGGTCCCACCATGTCACTCTGGGAGGGGATGCTCTGTCCCAGTGCACTCCAGGGCAAGAGCTCCAGGGACATCTTCCTCTACGTGGTGACCCCTGACCGCATCCCGCAGTTTACTATCCCCTCCCTGGACACCCACAAGAAGCACAGGCGCTCAGGCAAAGGGAAGGGGCAGCCGGCGGGGATGGCTCGGAGGAGCGTCTCGGACCCAGCGGTGGAGGATGAGCGCGACGTGCCTGGCTCTAGCTCGTCCTGCTCTAACGCTGGGCTCGCTGCCACTGCGCAGGCTATCCCAGACCCCGCTGCTCGGGCAGCTCTGTCCCTGCCTCATCTCCCCAAGGTCACCACCCCGTACGGCTTTGTCACCCTGGGGCAGAGCCCGCAGGTCACCAGTGAAGAGGCGTTATTTTTTCACTCAGGCTCATGTTACCCTCGAGGTCCTGCTGTTGAGCTGCGTCCCCGTTCCCAGGAGGAGCCGGGATGCTGCAGATGCCCCGGGATGCCTGTTGCTGGGGGAGGTGGCTGCTCCGGGATGGGTGGAGGCCTGAGGGACCACGAGCAGCTGAGTCCCCATGCCATCGGTCACAAGGATGTCGGAGGCAGCCAGGCCTGCAGGACTCCAGCAGGGCTTCCCCTGCCCAGGAGATGTGCCAGCCCGCTCAGAGACATCCAGATATCGGATGTGCTGGAGAGCGAAGAGGCGGAGAAGAGAAAGAGGAGGCTCCTGGAGGTGGGCTGTCAGAGGAGCAGCTCCAGCCTGGAGCTCCCCACTGGGACACCCAGGAAGAACTTGCTCCAGAGGATCCTCAGGAGGCACCTTGCCCACCCTCGGTAGCTCAAGCCTACGAATTTCACTTTCCATTGATCCTGCAAAACAGCTCCGAGAAACAGAGGTTCCCTCGAGACTTGCACAAGAGGGGCTCCGCAAATACCTCAGCCTACCAGGCAGCCGGGCTCAAACACGAGGGCGTCAGATGTGTCGCTGTACCTGGAGGAAAAGCGCTGACGTGGCGTTGCCCTTGGCTGGGGCACCAGAATCGCTCTGCAGCTGGAGACCCTGCAGGGCCGGGGCTTCGCCGGCCAGGGCAGGACGTCCGCGGGGCAGGAGGGGCAGCAGCAGCAGCGGTGAAGCTGCGTGGGGCAGGCTGGGGAGCAGGGGGGGCTGCAGGTTTGTGACCATACGGTGTCTGAATAAAAGTGAAAACATTTCAACTGACCAGCGCACCTCTCCTTTTTTTCTTGCCCGTCCCAGCAGCTGGGTATCAATAGGGTATTTTGGCACAGCCCAACACTCCCTCCCGTTGTACCCCCAGTCTCAGCAGCTCCTGCTGTTTATCTCTAGGGGAGAGCAGGTTCTCGATGGGCTGAAACTGCTGAAATAGAGAGCAGGAGACTGTCCGAGCCCCCCAGGACATGAGCTGCAGCAGGCTAGGAGAGAAGAGGGATGAGCACATCCACTTTACAGCTGGTTCCCAGCTTCGTGGCTGTAGGGTGGGATGTTTGCACGCGTCGGGGTCCCTCTCCCAGCCCAGACCTCTGCTTTCAGGACACAGCAGCTTTCCTGAAATAGTTTCCTGAAACCATTCCGCAGGGTGCAGCTGCCAACCACTCTTAACCAGCTGCGATAAAGCCAGTTTCACATTATAGGCCGTGCTCTCATAAATTGCTTTTTGCTTTTATTGACAAGCAGAACCTGCAATGCCAGAATTAAAGCGTTCATGGCCAGCAATGTTTTGGGGCTAATGGAGCGGAGCCTCCGGGGTTAGCAGCACTGGGCTGCTGCCACGTTCACTTCAGGGCTCTTAATTCTCAGTGAGGATCCGCGAGAGGTGGAACTGGGAGGACTGGTCCCAGTCCAGGCTGGCAGCTGAGTGCAGCCAGCTGGGGGGTGCTGGGAATCAGCTGAGGTCCCTGCCATGAGACCACACGGAGCAGGCAGCAATCAGGTTTCGCATCAGGGCTGTTAAACAAGGAGTTAATAAACTCAGTTTGAATCCCATCCCTGGCCGGGCTGGCTGCGTGACCTGGGCTACGTCCTGCTCTAACTCGCTGGCTTGGTTTCCCCCATCTCTTCAGCCTAGTTTGAAGATAAACCCTTTGCTGGAACTGCCACTCAAAGGGAGCTTTGCCCCGTGTGCCTGAGCACCACCCGGCAGCAGGGATGAGCAAGAAGCAAGACGTGGGGCCCCAGAGTCGCTGCTCTCCTCCAGATGATGCTGCACGAAAGCATCAGTACCCAGAGGACCTCAGCGTGGGCGTGGAAGTGGGGTGGGAACTGTTCGCAGTGCAAATGCCAGACTTCTCCAGGTGTATACGTGCCCTCCTGCATGGCTCATGGCATGGATATTAAAGACTTTTTCTCCAGCACAGGAGAATGTGGCAGCCAGGGCTGCTAGAAAGGGAGCTGGGATCAGTTATGAGACAGAAAATCCGCTCAACAGTTATTACAAGGAGTGCTGGCACTATGGAGCGAGTCAGGGACTAAGGCCGCTGAAAATTTAAATTGATCTCCGGCTCCTGCGGGCATCATCTCTGTTCAGCTCTTAGGGCTGAGAGGGCAGATTGAGTTACCAGAGATTAATAAATGAGCGGTTATCAGTTACTTGAGCTGTGATAGCTGAACATGTGCATGCTCCGAGCTGACAGGCAAATGTGAGTTAAGGCATGCTCCTGTAAACCTCCCTCCTTCTGGTTCTGATGCTGAAGCTACTACATGGTAGCGGCTCTGTCTCACTGCCTCATCGTCCATGGAAAGCATGGGGACAAATCCTCGATGGCAGCTCACTGAAATTACGAGCCTGCTGGATTTAGCAATTAAACCTGGAGGCTGGGAGCTAGGACTGCTGGGTTTTATTCCCTGCTCAGTGACCTTCCTGAGCTCCTGGGAACCTTTTTGTGCGCCTTACCTTGTCTACGAAATCGGAAGAAATCTGCTCTGCTTCACAGGTGGATTGCAGGGCTTCATTCATCCTTGTTCACAAGACATCTCTGGTGCCCTTGGCAGGATTTCCCAAGGGAAGAAATGTTACGATATGTTATTACAGCCTGCCATGGTACAAGACTCATTTCCTCCGGATGTGCCAGTGTGGGGATTATCAGCCCAGACAGAATCACAAATTAAAGGTTTGTTTAAAATGGTTGCGGTGGGGATTGCTACGTGGCAGGCGCGGAGCTGGGGCTGAGCTAGGCAGGAAACATCAATTCCCTGCGACACAGCAAAGGTGCTCTGCGGTGGAACTGTGCCTCCCTGCCATATTTCTGCTGGCTGCCAGGTTACAGCTCAAGGCATCTCTCCAGGCTGTGAAGTGAGAAGGACAATATCTCCCACAGGAGCAACGTGCCTCGGAGATTTACAGGATGCCCTTTCCCTGCAAACCCCGCTCCAGGCAGGGAGGATATTACAATGGGAGACATCACTGACGTGGCAAGATAAATAGTCATTACCAGCGACTGATTATTCTGCCCAGGCCTCGTACATTTTCTAAATGCTGTTTCTTGTCTGACTCAGAATTTTGTTCCAGCCTCCTGCAGGTACAGGCAGCAGAAAAGCTCGGGGCTAATTATCCACTCTTAATCCCACGTACAGCGGTTTTAGCAGCACTAACCACGCTTGGCTGTAAGTAGGTGGAATCAGAAAAGTAACCAGTTCAAATCTCCCGAGCATGAGGGGCCGGATCGGGGACAGTTCTCTAAATCCTCTGCAGCTGACCTCTTCCCCGGGACCCTCCCGCAGGTCTCCACGGTCACAGCCGGAGAGCCAGGCGCTGCCGCCCCACCATGCCATGGCCTCCCCAGCCCCGTCCCCAGCTGGGACTCTCTCCTGTGATGCTTTTTCACCTCAACGCTGACACTTCTGAAAGGGCAGACACTCCAGGTGCTGCAGAGGCCAGTTTATTTGAAAGAAAACCAGCCGAACTGGGCAGATACCGAGAGCACTTCCCAATGCCTCATTCCTGCAAACTCTGTATCAAGAAAAATAAACAGACTTTCCCTTTGATCTCAGTGGATCTGGTATATCTGCCAAGGTCTCTCTGACAGCGTTATCATCTCCCCTGTTCTGCAGCATTTCCACTGCAACCTATGGAAATCAGGATGCATCCCTTTTCTTTCCAAACAAGCCCATCTTCCCCCAGCCAGGCTGCTACGATTGCCGGTCGCACCAGCACTGCAGCCCGGTGCCCTCCCGCTGGGCTCTGGGGGGGCAGAGCAGAGACCCCCAAGGGGGTGCGAATCTCTCGCTGTTGACCACCTCGGGTGCAACAAATGTTTGATTTTTTATTTTTTATTGCGTGATGAGGGCCCTTCGCCACGCTGGGCACGGAGAGGTGACGGTCTCATGGACACCGGGCCCTAAGCAGCAGCAGGAGCCAGATGGGAGCAATGAACATTTCTCTGTGTGATTTTTATGCAGCGGAGCACCTGGCCTTCCCGAGATCGATACCGAGCTGCTGTCTTTGCCAAGAATTTTATAGCCAGTGTCCATGCCTGCCGGGTGAGATAAACCCCTTCATGCGCTCATTAGCTGCATGGCTCCTCTTCCAGCTAATTGGTGCTGGAAAGGTCAAGCCCTAGCTATGAGACAGTCTGCCACAGTTCGGAGTCCCAGCTTGGGAAGCAGGGAGGCACGCGGGGCCGGACACTGGGATGTTCTTCCACTGACTCTGGTGGAGTAGGGGATGCAGTTTCCCATCTGGTTTCTCCAGCGAGGGGAACCATGAGCATCTCCCTGCCCAGACGGAGCCCGGCTCTCCTGCCCTCCACCCTGCTGACCCCTCCTGAAACACCCTCCGCTGCCCTCCAGCAGCACTCGTGCTTTTGCCACCCCGCTCCACGCCGCAGGCGCCTGGGCTGCTCTGAGGGCTTCACCGGTGCCTGGATGCTACGAGAATAACAGCCCCCCCAGTAGCTTAGATTTCATCTCCTCAGCTGGCAGGCTGTTTGCGACCAGGTAGCGACTGCCTCTGATTTAGCTGTTATTCTCATTTGTTCCGCGAATGGGTTTGTTTGCTTGTTTCCATTACCGCAAACATCTGACAGCCAAGCTGTGCTCGTTAGCTGTGCAGGGCACAGGGAAAAGGCTCGGCGCTCCTGCCGGGCAGAGCCATGTGAGCTCCTGCAAGGCACATGGCAGCAGCTGCTCTCTGCTCAGCTGCACTTGCATGGAGAAACCACTTTTTCACCTACCCTGGCTCGGCAGCAGGTCCTCTGTCCCCAGTCGCAGTCTGCAGAGGCACAGTTGTGTGAGCACATCCAGGTCCTTGCTTTTCCCTTCGGATGCTCCCAGAGAGCCAACCGTGGCGAGATTGATCCACTTGTGAGGAGGAGAATTCTCTAGCTGTGTTCCCCTCCTTGGGGTTTGCTTCAAACCCCAGCGTGATCGTCTATTGCTCTTCATGAAGAGTTGAGAGTCACATCCGAGTGACTTTCGAGCAGCTCCTCTTGCTTTGAGTATGTTCAAATACCTCTAGAAATGGGGTTTATAGTGTGCAACTGGGAGGGTGTGCGAGAGCAGCCGGTGCACAGGGGATGCGATGTTGTCTCTGGACATCTCTGCTCTATTGGTAGAGCCGGGCTTAATGGAAAAGCAAAGGCAAAACAGCTTCCCTGCTGTGAAAACAAGGAGGAAAATTCCTGGCTGAGCCCACCCCAAGGCAGCAGCTGGGACGTGGCAATCGGAAAGCAGGAGCTGCCGGGACAGGGAAGAGCTCAGCGGGGTTAGCGGTAGAGCCGGGCAGGGCAACGGAGCGAGCCAGGCTGCTGCCAACCTGAACCTGCCTGACGGGACAGGACTGGCAGCGTTACTCGGGGAGGTGGTGGGCTGGGACCTGGCACCCACCTGCACGCCTTTGGGGAGCGAGTAGGTGTGTCCATGAGTGGGCACAGGGATCGGCAGGAGAATTTGCCCCATAGAGTGATGTTCCCTATGAAATTTCCACCTGTGGCTGTGTAATTCCTCCCGCAGCCACCCTGGCGAAGAGGGCAGGTCGTTTCCCTGGTGCGGTGGCCTTGGCAAGGCGAGGAGGGGTGGGGGCGGGCGCAGGGCTTTGCTTCCAGCCCCTGTGATGTGAGGGTCGTTCTCAGGACGTAAGGGGTGCGGGCTACCCCCAATGCCCGTGAAGGCGAGGGGCAGAGCACGGTGATGCCGCAGCCCTACGGCTGCACCTGGGGCTCTGCCGTGCACATGTAGCATGGCCCTACACATCACCCTGGCGCTGTGGGCCACCTTCAGCAAGCCCAGGAGGCCTGGGGCCAGTGGTGGTTCACCTCCAGCAACCTCCTTCCCCTGCATCCTCCCAATTGTTTGCTGTCGCTTCTTCCCATGCTGATGGCACCTGCCAGGGCAGGGATCGTTGTGCCAAGACGGAGCAACAGACAGCACAAGACACGCTGTGAGAGGCACTGCAGTCCTAATGCTGCCAAACCCCAGCTGGGGTGGGGCGTTGGGGGGATCCCCCCCCAGGGCAGCTGCACTGAACCCCACCTGTGGTTTCTGGTTCCTGGTAAAGGGGATGCCAAATTTCCTGAGCCAGAGATTTTCACTTGATGCGGTCATAGCCCTGGGTGCCAAAGGGTGGCCGGAGAGCTGTGGCAGCAAGACCAACGGGCAGGAAAGCCACGTGGGTGTTCGTAAGGAGTTGCCCATTATTTTTTTCCACCTGTGGCTTGTCTGATGAGGGTTTGCTCCTGGATAATGTCACTCACCCGTGGCTTAGTGGAGCTCTTAGGCCACACACCATGGATATTTGGCTCAGCCTCCTCTTTGGTGCCAGCAGCAGGAAGACAGTAGGCAAGGTGGTGAAAATCTCAGCAAGAGGCAGAGCCGGTGGCTGTGCTAAATGACTCTCGCCTTTAGCAGTCCTCCAAAGCTGTGCCTCTGGAGAGCTGCAGGATGGGGGGTGCTGAACCTAGAGATGATTTCCCACTTGAAACAGCAGTCCTGGGGATCTCTGACTCCGGCTTGGGCCTTCCCGGGTTACTGCAGATGGTCTTCAGCCATGAGAAATGGCCCGAGAGACACAGGCGATGCTGTTGCTGATGGCGGCACATTGCGAAGGTGCCTCTGCAACAGCACGGCGCTGCAGGAGACCTCAGTTGTGACACTCAAAGCAGGACTTGTCTCAAACACAGCGGTTTTGGCTGCTTTGCCCTCTCGGGTTCTCCATGCTACACGGGCTTCATTACGACAGCGCAGCGGAGAGCACGGTCAGTGGCAAGGTCCCTCACTGGGGCTGCTTTCCCACCCCCCCATGAAGATGCAGTGAAGAGTGCCGCTGGCAGGACTCATCTGAGCTGTAACAAAGCTGCTCCCTCTGCTGCGGGCTGGAGCTGGCCCAAACGAGACTGCCAGCTCAATTAGAGGAAACACACGGAAGGCATCTGCAGGGATAGCTCCAGTTTTCGGCACAGGGCAAAGCCAGGGAGCTATATTTTCATCTTGTTTCTGCTAATTATCCATGTAGATGAAGCAAGCTGTTAAAGTTGGAAACCAAAATAATTTTCTTCCATACGCTGCCTTCGCACCTCCCAGGATTCGACCCTCCTGAGGAGCAGAGAGCTGCTTTGTTCATTTGTGGGTATTTTACTTCCTCCTGGTGCCTCTTCCCATGAGCTTGTCTAGACCTGGCAGATTCACAATTGCTGTGCCCACCCTTGGGCAAACCAGCATTTGCAAGAAATAGTTTTCCCAGGCTCGGAGTTGTGTCTTACACAGCGTGGAAACCCTTCCAGGCTCAGGCCAGATGCAGCCGTGCTGGAAAAGCTCTCCTTGTGTTAGGCTGGCAGGTCCTGCAGGAGCATGAAGCCCCGGGAAGCTGCGTGTCATGCTGCCAGCACTGGCTCGGCAGCCCGGGATGGGAGGTCTTGCCAGGACCGGCTTCACGCCACAGCTGGCTGCCGACGGATGTGCAGATGTGCATTAGCGTCAGCTGCTGTTTTTCTTGCGTCTGACAAATCAATAAACTGGCTGAAAATAAAATCGGTGCTTGCCTTGCCTCCCTTCCTGTTCATACTCAGCAAGGAGCTTGAAATGCCAAAGGAAAGGGAGCTGATTGCTTCAGCCTGGTTTGCGGAAGCAGCGGAGCCAGGGCAGAGCCATGGGGATCCCAGCCCAGCTCGGCCACAGAGATCAGCTGGAGGGTGATGGGGCTGTGGACCCCGCCGGGGCACACAGGTCTCCTCTTCGGGAACGAGGTACCCACTGGGAGCAGGGTGGAAAGTCGGAGCAAACCTGTAGCTGAGAAAGGAGGTGAACTCTGCGCACCTGGTACCTGATGGCACGAGAATGGAAACACGGTGAACCAGTTTTTTGGATGAACAGATAAACCTACAAAGCAGCTTCGTTATTTACACCAGGGACTTGAGCGCAGATGCAAGCAGCAGAGCTGTGGTTGCTACACAGACGCTAGAGCCCCTCTGTGTCCGGTGCTGTACAAACGCAGAGACAGCCCGAACTTCACTGCAGTCGGCATCCCACGTGGCTGAGCCTCTATCCAGTTCAGGAGTTATGAGACCATTTGACCTCCAGTAACCGCTGGGTAATTGGGCCTGCAAAGCAGGACCAGCCCGAGAGCTGAAGGGAGAACAAGGCACCATCTCCTCCTCATCATATACCCCAGCCTGGAGGCTGAAAAATTAAAGGCACCTGGTTTGCAGATCTGGAGCCTTTCTCCGAGTTATCTCCAACCTCCAAATGCCTCCTCACGGCCCTCAGCTGACACAGCTGCCGTCTCCTCCCGCTCTGTGTGAACCTGTGTGCCAAACTGCTGCCCTGTGGCCCCTGCTCTCAACAGCACTTCAATGTCTTCATCTTCACATCTTCATGTGATGGCAGCCAGCAAGTAAATTTAGATGATCAGCAAACATGACGATTGCAAATCTCTTCATCAGAAAGGCTGAATAACGCTCCCCCGGGCGCCATGTTCTCATCTTCTACCTCAATCCCGTCTTCACACAGGCAACAGCATGTGAAAGTGCTACTAGAGGCTTATAAACCACTATTACTTTCCCCATCAAAAAGCCCTGAGTCATGTAATTTTTAAAAGCTGCAAGGTTCACCTTCGTATCTGCTTCAAGCTAATTGCTTTAAAAAAAACCAAGAAGCACGATTCATTATGTTTCTTTAATTGCCTTCAGGGCTAGTCATACTGTGAGGGTGAATTTAATTTAGCTAGGAGATGATTTTCTTTAGGGAGTAAAGGAGAATAGAGAAAAAGTGTTGTGTGCTGTTCTGTCCCTTAACAAAACAATACTTTGTGAAAGCTCTTGAGAGCTGCTGGGGGGAACGAACCCACCTGCGCGGTCGCTGTGCCCGCTGCCCCTGCTCCCTGCTGCGTCGCCAGCACAAGCGCAGCAGCGAGGACCCGCTCGCTCCGGGGGCTGGGAAGTCCTTCGCGTATCAGTGGGACAGGAGCGGGCAGTGCAGAGTGCAAAACGCCTTTGTGCTCAGGGGCTCTGCGTACAGACGTCGCCCACCCTCCAAGGGAGCATCATCTCCTTCTGCCCCAGGGAGACTCCACCCGCACAGCTCCTTGGCTGGGCAGGCAGAGCTCGACCTGGCCTCTACCTGGCCAACTGCAGAGGTGTTCAACATTTCAGGGAAACCGGGGCCCAGGTTACTTTGCTCACGCAAAGCTGCCCACCACGAAGAGTGTTCTGCATTGCCACCAACTGCACCAACACGGTTCCTCCCTTGGGGGCTAATTTCCTAAATTACGCTGGGCTGTGCACTGCTGGCAGTTGGGCTTTGCTCCGAAGGAAAGCCCACCCTCGGAGCTGTACTTGTGGACTCTGGTTCATCTCTGAATCACCCACGCACGTGGCAGAGCAGCCGTCCTTGCCACGGGGCAGCAGCCCGAGCGGGCCCTCATTTGCAGGAGCAAGGAAACGGCTGTTCCACGCTGGTGCGTATCAGAGCGGGTCCATGCCCAGCTCGTTGCCTGCGAGAACGGCGGAGGTTTTGTAGCCCTGTGTGCCACCAAGGGGTCTCGCTGGGCTTTGAGGCAGGAGGGACACTGAAACATGGAGCCACCTTCCAGCAGAGCACAGGGCGCGTGCCTCGCTGTGAATTCCCGGCAGGGGCGAGATTCCTCTCTTCTTCTCGCCTTGTCGCCTCCCTGTCGCTGCTCAAGTTTCTGACAGAAATTCATTGTTCTCCTTCGCTCGGCGTCTCCCCCTTGCTCTCCTGTTGCTCTTGCTGCAGCCGCCTGGGGCTGCCTGCGTGGCCGCCTGCCCTGCACCACCGTACGGCTCCTTCGATGCGGGGGACTCAGATTTCCTGATACGACTCTATTCTGGGAAATGCATTTCAGCAAGACCAGCTTGGCTGATGGAGACTTAATCACCCTGTGCTTCAGAAAAAGTCATGAAAAGGCAATAATATCTGGGTATTTATGGCCCCACGATTGTTCCGCTCTGCAAGGCAAGTATTGGGAAGAAGAGAAATGGGCAAGGCGCATGGAAGGGCATTTTTTTCTGTTTCCGAAAAGTGGAACAAAGGAGTGTGAGAATGGGCTGAGCTCTGCAGAGCCAGCCGACACGCAGCCCTCTGAGCTAAATGGCAAAGCTATGAATGTGCTGAGTGGGAGCTCTGGGCAAAAACCTGTGGGACCATGGTTGCACAAGTGCTAGTGTCAGAAATACTGATGGTTTTGAAGGCTTGACAAGGAGGACCCCAGGGAGGAGAAAGTATACGTTGTGACTTATGTAACTGGCACAAAAGAAGAAAATGTCAAAAGCAACAGTTGTCATCAACGGGTGACCGAAGCTGGATGCAGATCTTGTGGTGGAAGAAGCACGTGCTGTCACGGGGGTTTTGGGTGGTAACTACAGAGCTATGGGAAGAGTGACCTGATTCAGTTTATCTTTGCCAATCTCCCTGGCAGCTGGCTTGGGAAGTGTCTGGTGGGGTCAGACGTGCTGATGTGAAGACTGCAAACTAATAAAATGCTGGTTTGTTTTGGAAAGATAAATCTGCATTGCGCTTTCACTTCCAGCTGCATGGGGGTCTTTCGAGGGCAAGGCTGCCCCACTGAGCTGAGCCACGCTGGAAAAGGATGCCTTAACCTGTGGCCCAGCTGTGATCTGGGTGTACGATGATGAACTGGGGTATGCAGAGGGGTGAGGGAAATGCTGGGGTCCTGAGCAAACCTGTAAGACCACAAAAGCCCCTATGACACGAACCTAGCACACTGCAGAAGAGCTGTCCAGTAACAACCATCTGGAGGCTGCGTAGCTCCAAGCTCGTCCGTATTTCTGCAACTGAACACTGGGATGAGTCTGTGAGGACAGCAGGGGAAAACAGCCCAGCGACGTGACCCTCTACTGAACATGTGTGTACGTTTACACAGCCATTTGCAGCCACCCTACAATAGCGTATTTCTAACCTGTGAAAGTTTTGCAGTAAGTTTTTGCTCTATCCAGAGGTGTCTCTTGTCATCACACCAAGTGTTTTAGGCTCCACATGAAGGCTGTTCAGCCTGTCCGGGGTCACCTCCGCCCTGCAAGTCCCCCATTCCCCCCCCACGCTTGGCAAACCTCCCAGATCCATTGGTATTTTCCCTCCTCTCGGCAGGCATCTCAGCCGCTGGGCTGCGAAAGGGCAGACGGGCGCAGAGGCCCATCGGGGCAGCGCCTGCTCTGCAGTGGCGGTGGCTCCCATGCAGACGGCTCGCCCGAGGAGGAGGAAGAGGCTGCTGCCACGTTCTTGCTCCATAGACTGGCTCAGCGAATAAACTCTGTGCTTGGCCATGGAGGACGGAGAAATGAGGGCGATGCTTTCTATCTCCACCTTCCGTAGAAGTGAATGCTCTTCAGGCTAGAGCTGTCAGGGAGATCTCTTTTCTTCTCCTCCTCTTTCTCCCTTCCTTCTTCCCTTTCTTTGCTCTGTCACCTTACAGCTCTGTTCCGCTGCACGTAACCTTTCAGAGAGGCACTTTCCTGCAGTCCCAGTGGAGTCCCTAAACCTGACAGCACGGTGAGAAACCGCTGGAGGCGACTAAAACTCACAATCTTCTTTGAGGATTACGCTCTGCAGGAGAGCTCCTCTTGCTCTCCTCTTCTGCGGGAATTTGCAGTCTGCCTCGCAGCCTCCTGCCAATAGGTGCGATATGTAGAAAAAAGATGACTTTAGCCAATTTTGCTTATACTTTTGGAGTTGACATATTATTTAAAAACGCTTCAATCAAGCTTTTTGTTATAGAAGGACAGTGATGGGGATGCAGAGGTAGGTACTATATCTGCCCAGTTAATGAGATTAGTCCTATTGATTTTAGTGGGGGTGATTCAGTGGCTTGAGATGAACACTGGCTTATTTATCTACTGGATCAGGGCCAGACAATGCAGCATCTTATAGGATCTGGCCCTTAAATATCCCAACCAGCTACAGTCAGTGCAGGACTCCAGTCCTTTTAGTAGTGCTAGTCTTGAGATTATGTTGGGGGTTTTATTGCTATTATTTTAGGCAGCGTGCCCAAGAGGGACCAGTATGATTAATATTCAGGGAACAAATCCAGAGGTAATGGTCCCCCCGAGCCCGGGGCCAGGGAAGCTGACAGCTCAGTTTTCTGGGTAGCCGGGTGGAACTGCTGATTTCTGAGCTGCTCTTTGGATATGCTGCCAGCAACGTTTAGAGATGGATCGGTGGGCCTAGAAATAAAAACTGTTTACACACACACAGCTCACCCACTCTGCTGCAACGGACCATTAGCCCTGTTTTATAGGATCAGAGCTGTCTCCAGGGTCCTGCCTTCACAGGGTGTGCAGATGTGATCTCCCTGACTTGCATGCCCCTGGTACCTTATGCCCAGGCAGGAGCCTGTTTGCATATGCAAAATTGCCTCCTGCCTGCGTGCTTTGAGCACAAACCTGAATTCAGGTTGCCCTAATAACAGCAGGCACCCATCCTCCCAGCTACACCGACACGTGCGAAGCGGCTCACCTTCCCCCGGCCAGGACAGCGGGACACGGAGCCTGAGAGACCGCAAGGACAACTCTGCCCGCAAGCAATGAAGGGGCCCAGGGATGGGTGCAAGCTCAAGGTGCTGAGCTGCCTCCAGCACCTACCACCTCGCTCACCTGGGCTGGGATGTGGCAGTACATCACTGCCACTTGGCAGCATCTGGTGCCCTCCCCTGGCTCTCTGCCGCACTGTTCACGCTCGATGCCAATCTCCTGCAGCTACTGCCCAGTGTTCACAGGTTTTCAACAGAGGCAAGAGAGGGAAGTTGATCCTTGCCCTACGTTTTAAATGTCTGTGGGTTTTTCATCTTTGTGAACAGTGCAGGACCTTTGAGAGCCACACTCTAGGTTACATTTCTCTCCTAAGACTTTTCTTAGTATATTTAATTTCTTCTTTTACCATTAGCTTACCTTTCTTCTTCTCCTTTCCCGTCCGTGTCTTGGTTTAAACCCATCCTCATTTAGCTAAGGCTAAGATCAAGTTTTTTTTAAGAAACAACCCATAACACCTCTCCTACGGGTGCTGCCTGGGAGCAGCAGTAAGGCCCCAGTCTCCCTGTCAGATACTCCTTAACAGATATCATCACTTTTGCAGAGAAGCACAGAGGATCGTGAGCTATTCCTGAGTGAAGGGGATCCATTCTGCCCAGCGCTCAGCGTCAGTCCTGGCCCTGGTGCTGGAGGAAGCCGAGTGCCGTTGTCAGAAACGTCAGTGCTCTCCCTGACTCCAGAACAAGCAATGAATGTGAGTTTGCGTTCGGATCCATCAGCATTTCTGGTGCCAGGGACACAACCAGGAGAAAGCTCACACTTCTCTGGGCTGGGATGTTCCGTCTTCTGAACGAGATCGGTTTCTAATTCACGTGGCTTAGGAAGAAGCTTCCCAAAGAGCAGGATTTCCTACTCGCTATGGCGCTTCTGTTCCATCTCCTGGAGCCGCTTGCTGCTGCCCATCGCAAGAGGCTGGACGCCGGTTTTAGCGGGACATTGACAGTTTCCAATTTTTTTTTTAACTAAAGTGTCTTTAAATTTGTTTGTAGTTTTCAGTACTTTTTGGTTGGTTCATTGTGGGAATGCAGGGAGCCAGAACAGCCAGTCCTTTTCATACAGCCATCAAATACTTCATGTTGGCAGAGTAAGGCCAGAAAACAAGCCCTGTAACAGCTAAATGACCTGGAGAGAGTTTGTTGGTCCTCGGTACTTTGTAAATAAATATTCAGTCGCTGTCTCAAAAGAACCAGGCAGAAGCGCTGGGCTCTGAACAGGAGCCGCTTCGGGACGGTTGGAGGTGCAGACCCGGTATGACAAGGTGTGTGTCACTTTGTCAGCAGACGCAGTGCTCTGCCCTATTTCAGCTGAACCTGCTCCTCCTGGGACATGCAAAAGCTTTCCACAGCGATGGAAAAAGGACGGTTTCCACCCTCAGCCACACAGCTCCCAGCAGAGTCAGCGCCTGTGGGAATGCAATCGATCCTTCATGGACAGGAGTTCAGAAAGCGAGGAGCAAAGTTTTGGTATTTTCTTTGAGTGCAGTATGACAAGGTGGTCTTACATTATTCATTGGACCCTCCTGACAGTGCACGCCACGTAGGAGATTAGTCTATGCTGTGCTTTAAATTCCGAGTCTGCCTATGCAAGGAGAATAATAATTAGACTCTTGTAAATGTTAAAAAAGAAATGTCTTAACACCAATTAAACCTATTTATCTTTCACGGTTAGAGCAGTTAACATCCCAATAAAAGGTATCACAGGAAAACAGTACATTTATTTATCAAATGATTTTCCCGAATGTAAGGGCCTATCCTTTACAAATTACGTGATGAAAGAGCAGATGGTGTATGAAGATGAAAAAAAAGCCTTACTGTTGCCCTGTATGTGACCTCAGAAATGAAGCAGCTCAGCTCAACATCATCGTTAATATTTAAAGGAAGAGCAAGACTTCATCGGGACCCAGGGCTGCCTACTACACAACGATAGTGTAAGGACAGTCTGTTCCAGCAGGAGACTTTGGGCTGGAGGACACCTGCCCCACTAAAGAGGGATCTTCTATCCATCAGCAAACTAAGCGTCAACAACCTTGTGACACCTGGTGACTGTGAAAAGGACCAAAGTCCTGCACTAATGGATGGCTGTGGTATCCAGCCTTCCCAGTGATGGCAGTGGCCACACAAATTGCAGGTCAGTGATGAACGGGGCTCGAAGTCTGCCTGGGTCTGCTGCTGGGCTCCTGCCCATGATCGTGCTGACCGGTGCTGCACAGCCAGGGAGGGCTGTGTCCTCGTGGCATCTCAGCAGGACAGGCAGCCCCACGCTAGCAGGACAGTCAAGCAACAACCAAAAGGCAAGGAGGTGCAAGAATCACCTGTGTGTATCTGGACAGAGGCTACTGTGCTGGTTCGCCACCACAACAGCTCTGCAACTGTGGCAGGGTGAAACGAGCTTGCCTCATGTGTAGAGACATCCAAAGCTGTGGGACCTGGCATGGTTCAACCCAGCCAGGCTATGGAGGACAGCACGAAGAGGTCAAATGCCCATGTCCTGGCACCACAGGGCTCCGTGCCTTGTGAGCACAGGAAAGCTGTCTAGCAGACCCTCCTACTAGCCCTCAAAGTCCAGGCATCCGAGGCCGCTTGCCTTATTGCAGGTCTTTCCAAGGACGTGGAACCAACAACATCTGACTTGAAGAGCCTGGAGCAGAGGTGACCTCCGCTGATAAAAGTGCTGACTGAGGCAGGACCGTGCCTGCATGCTGCCCGCGTTGTCACCTTTGTCATGCTGCATCCCTAACTGAAAGCTCAAAGAGCCCAGGGGAAGGCCAGGCAAGAGACAAGTCAGCAAATGAAAAGGGGCTGCTCTGTTCCCTTTGTGCCAACAGCTCCACTCAGCCTTTTTTTCAAGGGCACAAGTCTTTGAGAGATGAAAGGTGCTGCCTGCAGTGGTGACATCCAAATCATAGATGTGGCCTGGAGGGGACTGGCTGTTTGCTGCAATGTTCCTGGTGACGTGGGTAGGAGAGTGGGTCTGGAGGGAAAAGGAGGAGGCAAAAGGCAGAGCCCAGGAGCAGGAAAGAGCTGCAGTGTCCCTGGGGGAGCAGAGATGTTGAAAGGAATGGGAGAGGAGGGAGTTATGTAAGTGGGGAGAGCCGGACATTAAAGAAAGAGCCTGAACATTGGTGTCAGGAGCAGCAGGGTGTATAGGAGGATGAACATGGACAGGCTTGACATGAAAGAGAAACTTTAGTCTCAGTGAAACAGTGAATAAGAGCCAGTCTGAAGGGATCCTGAGGGATAAGAAAGGACAGGAACGCAGGCAGTGACCGATCATCATTTTTAGATAAAAGGACTTAGGAGAGCGTTTGCTCGTCAGTGGACTGGGACCACGTTTATGAAACTGGGCACACTGGCACTCCAGTTCAGACCAAGGATTGTCAAAAGGTAAAACTAAAAGACTAAACCTGCTGCATTTACACCCATCTCCTGTTCTAGATGTGAACAAAGAGGTTTGGCGTGTTTCCCTGGCCCAGCCTGTGACGGGAGGTCACACCAAGACCATCCCTCTAGGTACACAGAGGTGCCCTTTCAATCATCCGAGCCCCCGGACTAGTTAGTCTGCACAAACCTGAACTGGCTTGTAAAGATAGAGTGTCCTCTGCACACATGAAAGGAAGTGGCTGTAAAAGAAGGAACATACTATTTTCAGACAACATAAATTTATCTGCTTTTATTTATTCAGGATGTTGATCTTCAAGTCTCAAGAATCAAACTGGCTTCTTACCGTCAAGTTGCTAATCATTATGGAGTGCCTGGGAATGACATGTCCTTCCTAGCGTGATACCACAGTATAATTTTAACAGAAATTTAATGCAAATTTTGTGATTTCTTTTACACAAGCTGATAAGGTTTATCTTTCCTGTCCAGGCTTTTTTTTGGAAATAAAATGACTACATTTACCTCGGCATGTCATTTTCTGAAGATGGGTTTTGTCATTTGTTATGCTGTTAAACTCCACGCTGAACTAGTATCAAATTCTTGTCTTGAGATTATAACCATGACAAACTGCAACAGCTATCAAGGCCGTTGTCAAAATCCATCTGGACTTTTTGCGCTTAAATTAAGTGTTCCAAATACTAACTTTGTTCTTAGAAAGAAAACTTCTTGGATCTGCATTGTAGGAACACATTAGGAATGCATCCTGTCTTGAATATTGTTAGTATAAGTAAGAGGTAGAGACATTTTAAAAATTGCAGCTGAATCTCATGCTTCAAAGGCAGCAGAGCTCTTTGTAGGTGCAGGAGAGGGTTACTGCCCCCCAGTGCACCAACACATTTTCAAGGGATGTATCAGATACACACTGGGGTCAGGGCGACCCCCGATATTTAATTTAATATTTTAATTAATTAATTTTAATTAATTAAATTAAATTAATATTTAATTTAATATTTTCATCAACGACATAGCGAGATGGAGTGCACCCTCAGCAAGTTTGCGGATGACACCAAGCTGAGTGGTGCAGTTGACACGCCTGAGGGACGGGATGTCATCCAAAGGGACCTGGACGGGCTGGAGAGGTGGGCCTGTGCGAACCTCATGAGGTTCAACAAGGCCAAGTGCAAGGTCCTGCACCGGGGTCGGGGCAACCCCCGATATCAATACAGGCTGGGGGATGAAGGGATTGAGAGCAGCCCTGCGGAGAAGGACTTGGGGGTACTGGTGGATGAAAAGCTGGACATGAGGCAAGAATGTGCGCTTGCAGCCCAGAAGGCCAACCCTATCCTGGGCTGCATCCCCAGCAGCGTGGCCAGCAGGTCGAGGGAGGGGATTCTGCCGCTCTCCTCTGCTCTGCTGAGACCTCACCTGGAGCCCTGCGTCCAGCTCTGGAGCCCTCAGCACAAGGAGGACATGGAGCTGTTGGAGCGGGTTCAGAGGAGG